>JAQZBX010015134.1:0-28065 GCA_029593785.1 Cabassous unicinctus
GAGGTGGGTCACCTCCTGACCCAACCCCCTGCTGGAAACAGAACCTCTCTTTCCCAAAAACAGCAGAAGTGATATGCCCTGGCACCAACTAATGTTGTTAATTGGCAAATTCATCTATCTGGATTCCAATCTTGAACACAGCTGAAGTATAAACTTGCTCAAGCCATAAAGAAGGAAGAATACTTGTTTGGTCTTGACCCCTGGAGAAAAAGAAGCAGTGGTACTGAAAATCCCCCCTGGCCTCTCAGATGGTAAGTATCAGATCCAGCACACCCAGTTTGGGAAGCCACTGTTTAACCCCTCACACCCAGCAGTATTGGAAATTTGGTGCAGTTTGATGACTTTCTCAGGGCAGAGCTGTCAGATTCAGGTGGGCCACAAATAACCATGGAAGAAAGGGAAATGCACACTTTCTTGGGGGCCAGTGAGGGTAGCGTCACTCTCCCCACCTTGAAGAGCTACTGAACACCTGGCTGCTCTTGATGGAGAGAAACTGCACACTGTTTTTTGAGCAGGGCAAGCAGAATTAACCTGACCACTTAGAACAATTGCTGCATTCTTCTCTCAAAGGTGCCACAGGACAGAGAGGAACAATGATTTATCTGATCATTCTTTCTCAAGGCAGAGGAGGTAGAGTACCCTGCCCACCTGGGGAGATGGGTCCACCACAGGGAGTGGCATATGATTAGAGAACTCAGATCTCAGGGGTGGGAGCTGTGCAAGAGTTTCATCCCCAAGTAGGTTCTCAAACTCAGCCTCAACCATACTCAACCATGAGCAACATCACCTGATAATTAAAGGCACAGAATAATCTTAGGGCAACAGGAAACAACTGGATAAAGAGTGATACCTGCTTGGTATTTATATTCAATTAAATTGAATTTAAACAGAAAGGAGAATTTGAAAGTTTAAAAAGAATAATAAGAGCCCTTACATTTCTTCAATACAACACTCTCATCTTTGAATAGAACAACTAGACAAAGGATCAATAAGGAAACAGAATTTGAATAATATGATGAATACTCTAGACCTTATACATATATATAGAACACTGAATCCCCAAACAGCAGGATGTACATTTTTCTCATGTGCTCATGGATTTTTCTACAACATAGAATAAGTGTTAAGTCACAAATGGAAGAGATTAAAAATACAATGGAGAAATATAATAGCAGATTGTATAGGATAAGGACAGAAAAAGAGTTGGAGAACAGAACAACTGATTTTGAAAAGACAGGAGAACAGAAACAGAAAAGAATTGAAAAAATGAAAAAATGGTCTCAGCGAATTAAATAACAATGTGAAACACACAAACATATGTGTTATAGGTGTCCCAGAAGAAGAAGATAAGGGAAAGGCAAGGAAATTATATTTGTGGAAATACTGACACAAAATTTCCCAAACCATAGGAAGAAAATAAATATCAATATCAAAGAAGGAAAATGCACCACAAACAGAATATATCTTAAAATATCTACTATGAGACACCTCCTATTCAGAATGTCAAATGCCAAAGATAAAGCAAGAATTCTGAAATCAGCAAGAAAAAGAAATTTCATCAAATAATATTGTGTTAAACCATGGTGGCAATAAGGCAGTGGAATTACATTTTAAAGTTCTGAAATAGAAAAACTTCTAGCCAATAAGTCTTTATCCAGCAAAATTGCCTTTCAAATCTGAGGGTGAGTTTGAAGTCTTCACAGATAAACAAAACCTAAAAGAGTATGTCACAAGAAGATTGGATTTACAAAAGATACTAAAGGGAGTGCTTCAGCCTGAAAGAAAAGAGGAGAGAGGCCAGGAGAAAAGTGTGGAACATGAGATTATTAGATATCTATAATTATTTTAATATTATGCTAATAATATTGAAAATTTTACTAAGGGTAACAAAAAGAGTAAAAAGACAGGTAATAGGAAGATAGGTCAATGGATGCACAAAAGATGTAATGGATGAATTAAGTAATGCCTTTACAGTATAATGTTGAATGATAATGGATTGAACACTCCAATCAAAAGACAGAGTGGCAGAATGGATTAAAAAAAAATGGCCATCCATAGGGTGTCTACAAGAAACTTACCATGCATGCAATGACACAAACAGACTGATAGTAAAAAGTAGGGAAAAGATATTCCTCTCAAATAGTAACCAAAAAGAGATGGCCATGAGGTCCCATTTGGAAATCTCCACGGGTCTAGGTGAAGCCCTGGATCACTCCTACCAAAGTCCTCCTCATTGGTCCCTTGAGAACAAGGTGGGGATCATAAGGCAACCAATCAGAACAACAAACAGCTGGGGTCCATCATTAACAATAGGAAAGGGGAGGAAAACAGGTCTTAAAAAGAACTACTCTAGGGCCCTATATGTGACACACGCTTGAGCCTACCAGTATCTAAAGTGTGTATTTATCTTTTTTCTCAAGTCTTAATGAACTCTTTACAACTTTGCCAACTACCCAAAAATGGTATTCCATGCAAACAATAAGTTTAAAAGGGCTGGACAAAATATTGGACAAAATAGACTTTACCTACAAAACTGTTATAAGACATGAAAAGGAACATTATATATTAATAAAAGGGACAATACACCAAGAAAAAGTAACAATAATAAATATATATGCAAATAACAAGGTTGCCACAAAATATATGAAACACACACTGGCAAAACTGAAGAGAGAAATAGATGTCTTTACAATATTAGAGATTTCAATACAAAATCTCATCTTTGGATAGAACAAATGGACAAAAGATCAATAAGGAAACAGAAATTGAATAATATGATAATTGAATTACACCTCAAAGATATATATATATGAAATATTGCAAACCAATACAGCAGAATGTACATTTTTCTCAAGTGTTCATGGATCTTTTTCCAAGATAGAGCATATGTAGGATCTATAAATTTAAGAAGATTGAAATTATACAAAGCACTAACACTGATCATAATAGAATAAAGCTGGAAAACGACAGCAGGTTGAGAAAGGGAAAACTCACCAATATATGAAGGATAAACAACACACTCTTAAACAATCGGTGGGTCAAAGATAAATCATTAATTATCTCAAGATTAATGAAAATGAGACACACATATCAAAATGATGGGATGAAGTGATGGCAGTGCTAAGAAGAATATATCTGTCATTGTTACATTAAAAGAAAAAACAGCTAAAATCAAAGATATAACTAATTGCCTGCATGAAATAGAAAAAGAAATGCAAGATAATCCCAAAATAAGCAGGAGGAAAGAAATAGGAAATATAAGAGCAGCAATAAATGAAATTGAGAACAACCAAAAAAAAAAAAATCAATTAACAATCAACAGAAAAATAAGTTTGTTCATTGAAAACATCAACAAAATCAGCAATCCCTTAGCTAGACTGACAAAGAAAATAGAAGATACAAATGAATAAAATCAGCAATGACTGGGTATCATTACTATGACCATACAGAAATAAAGGCAACCATAATAGGATATTATGAACAACTGTAGGCAAAAAAAACTAGACAATGTAGATGAAATGGACAAATTCCTAGAAACATATGCACAACCGATAATGACCTTAGAAGAAATAGAAGACCTCAAGAAACTAGTCACAAGTAATGAGTTTGAAATAAATATGAAAATCCTCCCAAAGATGAAAAGCCCAGGAAGAGATGGGTTCACAGGTGACCTCTACCAACCATTCAAGGAAAAATTAATACAAAACTTGATCAAAATCTTCCAAAAACTAGAACAAGAATGACAGCTACCAAACTCATTCTGGGAAGCAAAAATCACTCTAAATTGACACTCAAAAAGATAACATGAAAAAAGAAAATTACAGGCTAATTTCTCTAAGAAATATAGATGCAAAAATCCTGAAAAGAACAATTGATAATTGAATCCAACAGCACATTAAAAGAATTATACAACATTATCAAGTGGATTTTATCCCAGGTATTCAAGGGGTATTCAAGTCAAGATAATCAAACAATGTAATACAACATATTACTAAATTGAGGAAGAAAAATCACGTGATCAATTCAAAAAGACACTTGGGAAAATCCAATATCCTATCTTGATGAAAACTGAATGAAAGATGAATATAAAGGAAAATTTCTCAACATGATTTGGTACCTATGTTAGAAATCTACAGCTCTCATTGTTTTCAGTTGAGAAAGAATTAAAACCTTCCTGCTTAGAGCAGAAACCAAAAAGTTAGCCCACTATCACCATTTTTATTCAATATTGTGCTAGAAGTTCTAACTAGATCAATTAGGCAATAAAGAAATTAAAGACATCCAAATAAGAATGAGAGAAGTAAGACTTTCACTATTTTGCTGATGACAAGATCCTATACCTAGAAAATCCTGTAAGTTCTATAACAAACTACTAGAAAAAATAGACGAGTTCAGAAAATTGGCAGGATACAGGAATAATATGCAAAAATAAGTAGCATTTCTGTACAGTACTAATGAGCAATCTACATAGGAAGTCAGGGAAAATATCCATTTATAAAAACACTAAGAGTTTCAAATATTTAGGAATAAACGTATACAAGAACATAAAGGACTTGTATTTAGAAAACTAGAAAATGCGTTAAGAAAATCAAAGAAGACCTAACTAAATGAAAGGGCATTCCATGTTCATGTATTAGAAGAATAAATATTGTTAAGATGTCAATTCTATGCAAATTTATCTCCAGATTCTACACAATTTCAATACAACTTCTAATAGCTGTTTTTTACAGAATCGGAAAGGCCAGTTATCAAGTTTATTTGGAAAGATAATAGGTCCTGAATACTCAAAAATATCTGTACAAAAAACTTGGAGGACTCTAAATTCTTGCCTTTAAAGCCTATTACTTAACTACAGTCATAAAAACAGGGTGATAGTGGTATAAAGATAGATAGTTTTACCAATGGAATAGAATTGAGTGTTCAGGAATAGATCTTTGAATTTATGACAATGTCATTTTTGACAAGGCTGTCAAACCCACCCACCTTGGCCAGAACAGCCTATTCAACAAATAGTGCTAGTTCAACTGAATACCCATATCCAAAAGAAAGAAGGAGGACCCCATCTCACTCCTTATAAGAAAAGTGATGCAAAATGGATCAAAAGACCTAAATATATAAGCTACAAGCATAAAACTACGAGAATCAAATGTAGGAAAACAATTTCAAATCTTGTGGTAGGTTGTGGTTTCTTGAACCTTACACCCAAAGCATGAGCAATGAAAGAAGAAATAGGTAAATGTGCCCTCCTCATACTTAAACAATTTTATGCATCAAAAGACTTTTCAAGAAGGTGTAAAGGCTACCTACTCATTGGTAGAAAATATTTGGAAAGCACATATCTGATAAGGATTTGAAATCCATGTCATCTAAAGAGATGATTCAATGCAAAGATAAAAAAGACAAGCAACCAAATTTAAAAAGGGCAAAAGTCTTCAATAGATATTTCACCAAAGAGAACATACTAATGGCAAAACAGCACATTTTAAAAATGGTTCCTCATCATTAGCTGCTAGGTAAATGCAAATCAAAGCCACACTGAGATATCATTCCCTACCTTATAGAATGACCATTAAGACAAAAACAGAAAACTACAAGGTTTGGAAAAGTGGGGAGAAATAGGAAAACTCCTTTACTGTTGGTGGGAATGTAGAATGGTGCAGCCTCTCTGGAAGACTGTTTGGTGGTTTCTCAAGAAACTAAATATAGAAGTGCCATATAGAAACAGCAATCCTGTTACTAAGAATATATTCAGAAGACTGATAGCCAGGACATGAGCTGAAATCAGTACACCAATATTCATAGCAGCATTATTCACAGTTACAAAAATATGGAAACAACAGAAGTATCCATCAACTGATGAGTGGATAAACAAAATGTGGTATATACTTAAAATGGAATACTATTTAGCTCTAAAAAAATGAAACTGACATGTCTATTACAAAATGGATGAACTTTGATGACATTATGGGGAATGAAATGTCAGATACAAAATGACAAATAATGTATGATATCAGAAATATGAACTAAAATGATTAGTAAACACATGGATATATACTATAGAGTGTACATTACTAGGAAATTGAATTTCAGTTGAAAATGGGAGCTGATGCTTACTGTATGTAGAATTTTTAATAAGGTTGATTGTAAATATGTAGAAATGGATAGAATTGATGATACCACATTATAGTGGGTATAAATAACAATGCTGATTTATAAATTAATTGATCTGAAAGACATAGTCTGTGGATGTAATATTTCAATTGAAAAGAAGCTAGAGAATAATGTAGGGACTGTATAACTGTGATTTTGGGAGAGGATTATGATGTGGTTAATAATATAATTTTAAGAATGTTCTTTTACAAAGTGTTAAGAATATGGTGAAATGGGAAATTACAATTAATGTGATTATGGATTTAATTTAATTAATGTAACTCATGGATTTTAGTTAAGAGTCATTGTAATATTTTTGCAGCAGTGGCAAAGAAGATATTATATTAATTCCAAGGGACAATAAGGTATTATAAGGGGGTATGGGATTTTTCCACTTAGAATGATGGAAACATTCTAAAATGGACTGAGGTGATGAAAGCACAACTCTGGCTTGAATTTAAGAGCTGTTTTTGGTACACTTTGAATAGATTGTACAAAGTAATGGACTGTAGAACACAATGAATCCTGTGGTGGAAGATGCACTGCGGTTAACTCAAAAAAATATGAGAACATTCTCTCATGAGCTGTAACAATTACGTAATATTAATAAGGATGTCAGTAACCAGTTGGGTTGGGTTAAAAATACACCAAATATAAGATATTGGCTGTAGGTATTAGTAATAGTTTGACCGTGCTTTTTCATATTTTGTAGCAATTTATTTTCACAAAACCGCAAAGTGTAAGTGGTAGGATAATGTATGAAGCTATGTATGTTTGTTTCTTAAGTTTAAAACTTTTGCTCTACAATTATTGTTCATTGATGTTCATGCATGAAAGAAAGACCTTCAGTAAAATAGTTTAAAAAGCATAAAATTATATTACAAAAATAGAAATTTAACCAATATTCTTCCTTTTGTTTTAATGGAGGTCAATATAAATCAATACAAATACAGTCCTGGAGCATATTGAATTTTCTTTCACTCTCATCGCAAAACAAAGTTCCCATCAGACATAAAATTATATCTCAAAAGATTATTAAATGGGGAAGTTAGATATTCTTCCATGGATTGGGTTTAAAAATTAAATGAGATGCTTTAGGGCAATTTTTATGCTTGCAAATAATAGGCATTTAATTGAATTAGCAATTTGGCATATTAAATTAAAAATACATTTTTAAAACTGAGAAGCAATAAGTAACACACAATACACTGACTTACACACACATGCACACACACAAATATAAAAAAGAGTTTAGAACATATTCAATATTCAGTAATAAAAATTATTCTTTATTTAATTACTAAGCTACTATATCTTTTATTACATTCTTATTATACTGATAGTTATTTATTCAAATTTTTAGTTTCACTATTATATACCAGAGATTGGGAGAATTGATAGAGACAGGGGGAGAGAGAGAGAAACAGAGATATATATAGAGAAAGAAAGAAATGAGAGCAAGTTTCAGGATAAAATAGAACATGACAATAACGCAAAGTTCAATTCAATGACATGAAACAGAAATATATTTTCACTCCCTGCATTGTAAATTTGTCCAGAAAGTTGCCTGGAAGAGAAAGGAACACAGCACATTGAATGAGAAGGTTATGTTTGGTTTCCTTGCACATACACTCATTCTGTGTGAGAGAGACCCACTGGATATGGCATGTTTGAAGGGAGAGGGAGAGAGCAAATCATGGGATGTTTTATTTTCCATATTCTGAGATCTAGCAGTTCAACTGCTTATGATTTCTTACATTGTACTCATTTGACATGTTAATTAACTGTATTTTTTCATTTTGACCCTAAGGACACTGTATTGTACCCCACAGAATTATTATGGGGTGGCCATATTTCTGTCCATTTATACTGCTGCTCCAATTAAGAAGAAGCTTTCAATATGTGTCTCACAGTGTTATCAAATTCACCATTTCCAACCCTGAACTACCCAAGGTTGTCCACAATCACAATGTATAAGAAAATCATCTAAACCAATTCATTCTAAAAATCATTGTATCAACCTTGGCTTCTATTTCTGTCTCTTCGATGTACAAATCACTGTCTCCTGTCTAATCTGTCCACATAAATTCCTCTCATGAGTTATTCAGTCTCATCCACTAAGGACCACATGTGGCCCTTGTGCTCAAAGCATCAATCCTTCACTTGTCTTTCAAATAAAAAGAACCTGGGTAGACTCAGTGCCACCCACTAAAACCAAACATTTTCCATATAGCTATGGAGTATGGCTCATTTACTACATTCTGACATAGACATTAGAAGAGTGGTGAAGATTGGAGACACACACGCTTGTTGCTTCTTTATCATACTACTTAGCCTGTGGACATGGTTTGTGGCCTTGCAGTTGTCCAGGAACAGTTACAAATGTGTAACCATGTAACCTCTGTTGTCATCAGTTAGTGCCTTTCCCTTAGGAAGAATCTGTTCCCTTGTACATCATAACTGCTGTCTACAATGGTTTAATTATAAATGCTATCTTATTTTGCTTTCATCCCTTACTTGCTATCTTATGTTAATTGAATTAAGACTCCATGGGAACCTAAATGCATACGTATTGCCCAAAAGATATCCTCTGTTCTTAACGGCTTGCTTGTTTACCTCATCTACTTAGTATCTTATGTGGATTGAACTATTTACAACTTTACTGTAACCTATAACCACATATATTACACCTGCTGGTTTTGTCAGTTCTTAGTGGTTTGTTTAGTTTAGTCTCCCTACTTGTTATCTTATGTTAGTTAAGCAATTTACAACACTTTCGTAACCTGTAACCTGATGTACACCCCAATTGTCTTTTGTCAATCCTCAAAAGCAGCCTCTGGATTTTGAAATTACACACTTCAAATAGAACAAATCAATCAAGATCTCCAAATCCCCCATATTCATTATCTCCATATCCTTTTATTTGAATATCATCAAATTTCATAATTTCTTCAATTTGGGAAGACAGATCTGAGGCTTTGCTTTACGTCCTGCCTCCTTACACATCACTATGTAATGAATCTCTTTCACTCTTTGAAACACTTGTGTCACTAGAAGTGTTTTATTTTACACAGTATGCAGTGAACTTGGTTAGGCCACAAGTCAACCAAGTGTTAGGCATGCAGTAGTACAAAAATAAGAGACCCCAGGCTATTATTTAAGGTTTAAGAGTCTCTAGACCAGACCAGTCTGCCAAAATCCAGAGTTTTTTCTTTGAGCACGTAAATATTAGTTTATTTAGTGGTTGAGCCCCCTTTTAGGTGTCTTTACTTTAGCAACATTAAGTCACTTTTATAATGCACATATTGCATAACTGACAAAGATGAATTACATTTGTACGATAATTCACTGCATTGGTGGAGAAAATTAAAGGCAAATATTGAGATAATAACAGGTTGGGAGGAGAAATCTGTTATATTTCAGTTAAGATATTTCCTTAATTTGATGTTTGCTGTACCACACAAGAAAAAACTATATGGCAACTGAGACAATGGTGTTAGATACAAGATTTAAAAAGTTCAAAATATTAGGAATGGTTTTGCCACCTTCAGCAATGACCAGTTAAAATAAAAGATGATATATATATTTCTTGATAATTTTTTTCTCTTCTTGGAGCATAAAATAAAAATCAACTGATCTCTATAATTAGTAAAGCCATAGGGTTGACAATGAGAACTCTTGTGCTCTTAACAACCACAGAAAACAAGTAGCATGCAGTAAAATGTGGAATGCCAGCTTTAGGAGGAGATGAATCCATGGGTAAAAACTAATCAAGCATCTTCCCTTGAGAGATCAAGCAAGAGAACAGGGTGCCTTAACTTATCACAAAGAAACAATTTAAATTTCTTCTCACTCAAGGCAATTATTGTACATTTTCTCCCCAGAGTCATCTTTCATATTGATGGGAACAATTAAGTGACATTTGTATTAAAAACTTTCCGTTCACAGTTTTTTTTTTTCCTTTGGCTAAAGTCATTTGCTAAGGTTGATAAGGGAAGTGCTGGGACCTTAACCTTGGCAGAAACCCACAGCTTTAGGAAAATAAACTCCCCTCAGTCCCTTTCTCCCCTCCTCCCACCCTTTTCTCCATGGAATCCATGTCAGGAAGATAAGCATTCCCCACCTGCCCCTTTGAATTGAAATTTACAATTCTAAACAGATAATGACTCTTTTCCTCCTTAATGGCCCTCTGCTTTTAGGAATATATAAGCTAACCTCACTCCTCTGCTTTTGTAACCCTGCCTACCCGCTTGCTTAGGAATTTGCCCACTTTGGGTTCCTATATAAACTTATGAAAATCAAGAAACAGGGCTCAGAATTTGGAGACTGAATTCTCCTCTGGATCCATGCATAATAAAACTTTGTTCATCTGTACCCTCAAGATTGCCGCTTGGGTTTCTTTCTGTCAGCCACAACATTTGGTTCCCTGACCAGGAAAAACCCAATTGAGCAGGCCCATTGTGCCTCTGGCTTGGGGCTGATGGGCGCATTTGATGGTGATCTTGGAGAAAATGAGGTGGGCACCACCTGTCCTCTTGACAGGACCTCCTTCTGAGATGGTCCCCACAGGTCGCATCCCTACAACCCAGCCTGACTCAGTGGGGAGGCAGACTGAACAGTGCCAGAGACTCTGGAAAGGTAAGTCCCTGGACAACAAGTCCTCAGTCAGGCCCATCTCCGGAAGGAAGAGGAGACTGATTGCCTCCTGAAATCTCGAATACCGAGATTCCAGAATAGGGCAATCCCTGTGGGAGAGACTGCATAACCTCTGAGTGACTGCATGAGTGAGGAAGGCAGATGCTTGCATCTACCGTACCAGTCTGTGACTCCAAAGCTTTATGCTACAGAGCCCATGTGGGCCCTAACCTGTTTTTCATGGCTATATCACATGGCATAATGGCCACCCCAAACTTTACCCAGGCACCTTAGCTAAGACAAACTTAATTTCTCATGAGAGACGCTGAAAAACAGGCATCAGAGTGGCCTCGAAAGAGGCAACCCCTTCCCTTGTCTGTCTTGTGCCACTGACTCAGGGTGCAGATTTAACACTGTTAATCCCTGTGGGAGGGACTGCATAACCTCTGAGTAACTGTGTGGGTGAGTGAGGATGGCAGAGGCTTGTGTCTGCCATACCATTCTGTGACTCCAAAGCTTTATGCTATGGAGCCTGTGTGGGCCCAAACCTTTTTTCCACAGCTACGTCATATGGCATAACGGCCACCCCAAACTTCACCCAGGTGCCTTAGCTAAAATGAGCTGAAGTTTTCATGAGAGATGCAGACAGGTGGGCTCTGAGCGGCCTTGATAGAGGTGACCCCTTCCCTTGTCTGTCTTGCACCGCTGATGCAGGGTATGGGCGCCTCACAGTCAAACCAGCCTTCTTAAACTGCATGTTCAAGAATTTCAAGAAGGGTTTTTCTGGATATTAAGGCATCCGGATGAACCCCAGCACCCTCTGAATCTTATGTGAAGTAGAGTGGCCCACTTTTAATGTTGACTGGTCCTCGGAAGGGACCCTGGATAAAGCCAGGGTCTGTGCAGTATAGCTTGTGGTCACAGGAACTCCTGGCCACCCTGATCAGTTTCCCCACATTGACTCTTGGTTAGAAATAGCCCAGACTCTGCCCCCTTGGGTTCAATTGTACATTGGGAAAAAGGAACAGAGCAGGGTCTTGGTTGCACAGGGAATAGGGCTCCAGAAGCCAGTCATTCATCAAGGGTCCTCGGAGGAAGACCCACCACCCCCACCACCACTGCCATATGCTACGGCCGCTCTAGCCTCTCCTTCTAGCCTGGGAGTTCAGGCAGATCTCCCAGAAACACCTCCAACTTCAGTCCCTCCAGGAACATTGACACACTCTGAGGAAAGTCCTGCAACCCCACTAGCAAGGAGGTTCCAGTTGGCACAACCCGCATTACAGATGCCCCTCTGTGAAACACAGGGTCCAGCCCAGATCAGCAAGAATGGGACCATCCAACCAGGGAAGCCTTTATTATACTACCAGCCCTTCACAACTACAGACCTGTTAAACTGTTACACCTCCTCCTACTCAGAAAAGCCCCAGGCCCTTATTGAACTCATGGAATTCCTTTTCCAAACCCATCATCCTACTTGGGATGATTACTGCCAAATCCTTCTGACTTTGTTTAATATGGAGGAGAGACAACAGATTCTGATGGAAGCCTGAAAATGGCTGCAGGAGCAGGCTCCTACTGCCGTCTTAAACCCAAAGATTGGGCAGGAGAAGCGGCACCAGAAACCCAACTAAACTGGGACTTCAACACTGATCAGGGATGGGCTGCACTCCAGGAATATCAGGAAGCACTCCTCCAAGGGGTCCAAGAAGGGGCAAAATGACCCACAAACATGACAAAGACGACTTTCATTACTCAAAAACCCGATGAATCTCCAGGACATTTCTATGAACAGCTTTGCGAGGCCTTCAGAATCTACACTCCTTTTGACCCAGAAGCTCTGGAAAACCAGAGGATGGTGAATACCACCTTTGCTGCACAGGCAGCAGCAGACATTAAAAAAAGCTCCAAAATTTAGAAGGGTTTGTGGGCATGAACATATCTCAAATCCTGGAAATCACCAACAAAGTATTCATCAATCAAGACAAAGCCACTGAATGAGAAGCCAAGGAGCAAATAAAACTTCAAGCCTCCCTACTGGCAGCAGCCTTGGGAAATCCTGACCCCACCAGATGAGAAGGGCCCCCTCAAAAAGGGGGGACAAGCACCAGAAGGATGCCTCTGGCCAGAGACCAATGTGCCTACTGCAAAGAAAGTGGACACTGGAAAAATGAGCACCCCCAAAAGACCCAGGCACATAGAGGGAACATCCCTAAAAGGAAATACTGACCTGAGCTCCAAGACCATCTGATCTGGCTGGCAGGGCTCAAGCATCTGGCTGGCAGGGCTCAACCATGAATAAGGGTGACCAGGCTCACTGGAACTTGGCCCCCACAAGCCCATGGTCAAACTACAAGTCGGGGGCCAGTCAATGACTTTCATGGTGGAAACTGGCACTGAACATTCTGTGGTCACAACCCCCATTCCTGCCTTTAACAGAATAACTGCTAATATCATAGGAGCAACTGGGGACCAGTCAAGCCAACGGCCTTTTTGCCAGTCAAGAACTTTCCAGCTTGGTGGCCACGAAGTGACACATGAATTTCTGTACCTGCCTGAATGTCCAGTTCCCCTGCTTGCTAGGGATCTGTTAAACAAACGGGGAGCCCAGATTACCTTCAAACCTGAAGGGCCAGCAAGCTTAAGCCTCGGGACTGGCCTCACTTTCCTCATCACTGTACCCCGAAGCAAAGAATGGAGACTTCATGTGAAAGAAAGTTCAGGTCAGAATCCGGAAAAACTGCTGGAACTTTCGCCCCAGGTTTGGGCAGAAAAACCCCCACCAGGAATGGCATGAAACCATGCACCCATCATTGACCTGAAGACTGGCATGGTCCTGGTCTGGCAAGGGCAGTATCCAATCCCCTGTGAGGTGCAATAGAGCATAGTCGACTCATGGATCACCTGAAGAAAGAAGGAATTCTAATCAAATATCAGTCACCCTGGAACACCCCATTATTACCATTAAAAAAAAACAGATGGGACTGGATATCGACCAGTGCAAGATTTATGAGCCATTAATAACACCACTCTCACCTTACATCAGGTTGTTCCCAACCCATACACTTTGTTGGACAGCTGCCACCTGAAGCCACCTGGTTCACTTGCCTGGACCTGAAAGATTCCTTCTTCTGCCTGTGGCTGGCCCTGCCAAGCCAGCCTCTGTTTGCTGTTGAATGGGAAGATCCCAAAACCTGGCAGAAACCTCAGCTAACCTGGACCCAGCTCCTGCAGGGCTTCAAAAATTCTCCTACCATTTTTGGGGAAGACTTGGCAGCAGATTTGGCCACCTACCCCTGGGAAGACTGCAGGTGTGCCCTCTTGCAATATGTAGATGACCTCCTACTTGCCAGTGAAATGGAAGAGGAGTGCTGGAGAGGGACCCAGACTCTCCTACCACTTCTAACACAGACTGGGTACAAAGTGTCTTAGAGAAAGGCCCAGATCTATAAACAGCAGTTCAAGTACCTGGGATTCAGCATCACCCAAGGGCACCAGACACTCAGACATGAATGAAAGAAAGTGATCTGCACCATCCCTACCCCCACCACAAAAAGAAAGCTTCACGAGTTCCTCGGGGCTGCAGGGTTCTGCTGCATATGGATTCTCAGGTTTGCAGCCATGGCCAAGCCCCTTTACAAAGTTCTGGTGGATCCAGAAAAAGAGCCTCTTCCCTGGGGAGAAGCTCAACAGGAGGACTTTCAAAACATCAAAAGACAACTTGGCCAAGCCCCTGTCTTGGGGCTCCTGGATGTAACTCAAAACTTTAACCTGTTTGTGTATGAAAAGAACAAAGTAGCTTTGGGGATTCTCACACAAACAGTCGGCCCCTGGGAAAGAGCCATTGCTTACCTATCCAAGCAGCTGGACTCTATGGCTGAAGGGTGGCCACCCTGCCTGAAAGCCCTGGCAGTAACCATTACCCTCATCAAAGGAGCCAACAAATTAACTCTTGGACAGGCAATTCATGTTGTGGTGCCACATGCAGTCACTGCCCTAATGAACTCACACAGACATTGGTGGATATCGAATCCCCAGCATACACATTACCAAGGTTTACTCTGTGAAAACCCCAAAGTGACAACAGAAACAGTGTGCAGTCTAAACCCTGCCACCTTTTTTACCAGATGAGGAAGGGGCTCCTGAACATGACTGTGTCAAAGTGACTGAAGAAGTTTACGCCAGTCACCCCGACCTCCAAGACAAACCACTCCCATCCCCAGATCAGACACTCTTTACAAATGGGAGCAGTCTTGTGAAAAATGGGGAAAAGCTTGCTGGATATGCAGTCACCACTACCAAATGGGTGGTGGAAGCAGTGTCTCTCATGCAGGTATGGTCTGCGCAAGGAGCAGAACTCTGGGTGCTGGTCCAAGCCCTGCAGCTAGCCACTGGGCTAGTGGTAAACATTTACACTGACTCTAAGTATGCATTTGCTACTGTTCATATCCACAGGGCAATTTAAAAAGAAAGAAGTCTCCTAACTGCAGGGGGAAAGGAAATCAAAAACAAAGAAGAAATCCTCCAACTGTTAGAAGCAATCTAGAAATCAGACAAAATCACCATCATCCACTGCTGGGGACATCAGAAAGGAACGGATATGGTTGTTCAAGGAACCAGGTTAGCTGACAAAGCAGCTCAGCAAGTGGCTGCAGGAACCCACGGAATATGAGTCCCAGAATTATTACCCCAGCTGTCCCTCTTAGGACAAGAGACTAATCAACTAAGCTATACCTGGGAAGAACAGGAATGGGCTAAAAGAGAAGGGGGAAGCTGAACCCCTGAAGGAACTTGGCTGCTCCTGGATGACTGGATTTTTGTACCAAAAGGAGCCGCTCATGCCCTCATCCTGTGATACTACAAACTCACCCACCTAGGGAAAACTGCACTAGAAGTCTTGCTCAGGATATACTATTACATTGTCTGGCTAACTTCTCTCTGTGCCACCATCAGCAGCCAGTGCCAAGTTTGTACCAAAAACAACCCTTTGCAGGGCTTACATGCTCTGGCAGGTGTCCAGCACACAGGAACAGCCCCCTTTGAGGATATCACAGTAGACTTCACAGAAGTGAAACCAAATCAGGGGTACAAATATCTGTTGGTGATGATATGCACCTTTCAGGTTGGGCCGAAGCTTTCCCCACTTGCACCAAAAAGGCAAGAGAAGTGACTAAGACTTTACTTAGAGAAATCATTCCATGACATGGGCTGCCACTGTCAATTGGAAGTGACAATGGCCCAACCTTCGTGGATGCCATAGTCCAAGAGCTACAAAAATGATAGGGATCAAGTGGAAACTCCATACCACTTACAGGCCCTAGAGTTCAGGGAAAGTTGAATGCATGAATTGAACCCTGAAAGACACCCTAGCCAAATTCTGCCAGGAAACTTGTCTCCCCTGGGGACAGTTACTTCCCTTGACCCTTGTCTGAGTTAGGTGCACCCCAGGACCCACAGGCTATTCACCCTTTGAAACTCTATTTGGGTGGCCACCCCCAATTATCCGGGCCTTCAAAGGTAATGTCAAACTTCTGGGGGAGGCTAGCCAATATTCCATTCTCCAGCAGCTGGGGAAAACTCTAGCCAAAGTGCATAAAACTGTCTTGTCCTGGAATCTCATTCCCCTGGGACACCCGGTGCACCCACACCAGCCAGGGGACCTAGTCTTGGTCAAAGACTGGAGAAAAGAACCCCTTCAGCCTTCCTGGATAGGTTCACATACTGTGATTCTTGTAACTCCTACTGCTCTTAAAGTTTCAGGCATTGTGTGAGATGCCTGGGATCCCCGAGCACTGACCTCATCAAACACCTGCTGAGTGGACCTCTGCTCCTTTTGGATCCTGTGCTTATATGGCCTGCTTGCCTTGATATTTGGAGTAGAACTCACTGCTGTGGCCCCTGCAGACTGGACTGTTGTAAATAGAGCCCTAATTGCAGTTGCTTACTGGTATATAATAGAATGCTTCTGTGCCTTTAATTGCTTGTCCTTTCCTTCCTTGGCCCCTCCCTAGGAGCCAATACCCACCCTCAAAATCTAAGGCAGCTGAAATTTAGTCAAAGCTGGGGCAAACAATCCATGCTGAACATTTCAGTCCCATTTTCAGCACGTGCAACTTCAGCCTCTGTAATATTTGATGCTTGCAGGGCAATCCAAGATCATGCTCCTTACACCTTGCTGGTTGCCCCATACTCCAATGCCCCCATACCTGCCCCCCAGGAGAGGGTGTAGGGGTCACAACTATGGGAGTTATGACAAATACCTCTGTCATGACCCCCAAAAGGGTGGAGGATTCTGCCACTCTTGGAGCTTGCTGATAGGCACCACCACTCCCTGGAAGGGGGTCCCACCAACTTCCCCATATCTCCTACAGAAAATCCCCAGCGAAGCAGGGTATGGCATAGAAACCTGTGGCCCCATAAAACTCACCTTATTAAACATAACCACTAGATCAGAAAAAAACTTTTAAAGGCCCAAACAGGACTAAAACTAGGAATTGGAATATACGACCCACTGGGGCCAGATCCAGAGGACCTCATACTGGTCCAACTGATCCCGGTAACCCAACTCCCAGAGAAAACCCTGATGGAAAATATCAGTAAACCTGCCCAGACACTAAAAGCCAAAGCAAGAACAGCCCCCCACAATGTTCTTTTGAAACAGGTTTGAAATTTCCCACAACTCCTAAATGAATCTCGGCCCAACTCATCTGCCTCCTGCTGCCTATGCACTTCCTCCAGTCTAACCATATTCCCCGTACCTGTCCAATGGAATGTAACCTTCCTGACCCATGACATCTCTGTGGCAGGAACCAGGCCCCCCCCCAGTCTGCATAACTGAACTCCCAGGAAAACTAGCTATCTGTAAAAACATAACTAACAAGTCTCCTTCTACCATGCTCCCTCTTGGAATGGCCAACTGTAACCCACCTTCCCACTCTGAGCCTGACTGATGCACTGCAAACTCCACCATCTGTATCTGTGGCACCAACACCTACTGGTGCCTATCCCAGGATGGCCAAGGCATCTGCTACCTGGCTTGGCTAGTACCATTGTTCTTGGTGTATGGAGATGAATTGCCTGGAGAGCTCTCCTAAGCAATAAAGACAATTCCAATACTCTTAGGAATAGGAGTAGTCGGGAGTGCAGCAGTAGCAGTGGCCTCACTCGCAGTTGGTCAGGAGGGCTTACAAACACTAGCATGGGAAACATCAAATGACTTCAAAGAAATATTGGGGCCTCTCAACAGGTTGCAAGACCAGATAGACTCGTTGGCAGAAGTGGTTTTACAAAACAGGTGAGGATTAGACTTGCTCACTGCAAGTTCAGGGGAGATCTGTCAGGCCCTGGGGGAAGAATGCTGTTTCTATGCAAACTCCTCTGGAATAGTTAGGGACAAAGTGGCCCTATTAAAAGAATGAGGCAAAGACCTTTTAAACTGTGTATAACAGGCATCTGCCAAATGGAACTACTTCCAGTATCTCCTCTCCTAGATTTTGCCATTTATGGCAGTAATAGCCTCAGTCTTTTTCCTCTTAACTTTTGCACCATGCATTCTACGGTACTGAACACAATACATCACTTCCGACTTAAACACCTTAAAACACCAAGTAATGCCTTGTGTTAAATAACAGCTCTTGGGGACCATCAAAAAATCCCCATGTTAGCAGATGATGCCCCATATAGAATTATAAGGGCATCAAAAGGGGAGAATGATAAGGGATGTGCTGGGATCCTAATCCCCCTTGGCAGAAGCCCACAGCTTTAGGAAAATAAAGTCCTCCCAGTCCCTTTCTCCCCTCCTTCCCCTCTTTTCTCTGTGGAATCCATGTCAGAAAGATAAGCACTCCCTGCCTGCCCCTTTGAATTGAAATTTACAACTCTAAACAGATAATGACTCTTTTCCTTCCTAATGACCCTCTGCTTTTAGGAAGATAAGCTAACCTCACTCCTCTGCTTTTGTAACCCTGCCTGCCAGCTTGCTTAGGAATTTGCCCACTTAGTGTTCCTATATAAACTTAAGAAAATCAAAAAACAGGGCTCAGAATCTGGAGACTGAATTCTCCTCTGGGCCTGCACATAATAAAACTTTGTTCATCCATACCTTCAAGAGTGCCACGTGTGTTTCTTTCTGTTGGCCACAACAAGGTAAGTGTCTAGAATTTTTGAAAGATGAGTTTGCCAAGTTTAACCTAAACCTGGCCAATACCAGTCTGTGCATTTTAAAACTTTAAATGAGTCCTTAGACCACTGAATCTGCTTTAGTAGGAATTAGGCTACATATTCAGCACATTACTGAAAAATCTCCAATCACTCCTACAATTCAGGCAGGTAAGCAGGGTTTTGAGCAGACACATAAATGCACAAAGGATGGTACCAACATCAAAAGAGAACATGGACATAGAGAGATCCATTAGAAGGAAAAACAAAGGATTGATGCAAAGTCCTTTCACACAACTCAACTGAGAAGATAATATTCTTGGTATCCCCCAAAGGTCTTCGGATAATTGTTTTTGTTGTTGTTAGGAGATACCTGGGGACTGAATCCAGGACCTCTTACATAGGAAACAGGTGCCAAAACACTGAACTACAGCCACTCTCCAATGAGAGCTGGTTGTTTCATTTGTTTGTTTTTAGGAGGTACTAGGGATTGAACCCAGGACTTTGTAAACGGGAAGCAGGGGCTCAACCACTTGAGCTACATCTGCTACTCTACATAATTGTTTTTTGATGTATCAAATTTCAACAGTATATTTAAAATGCTAGTTGTCTGACTTTTATTTGTGGAATTTAGATTACTTCTCAGTTTTTTTTAGTCAAATTAATGTAAACAATATCATTGATATTCTTTTATTTTTTAATACATATAGAAATATTTAGTATAAATATACTAGCAATTTTTACACTAACAATTGTAATCCCCCACTAAAAAGAAAACATTTGCTATCTGACCCTTTACAGAAAATTTTGCCAAGCCCTGGGTCTAGTGAGTTGGACATTAGAACAAAGTTGAAATACAACAAAACCAAGTGCCCAGATAGACATTAACCAAATGTTACAGAATCCCAATGGAGGACAGGTAGGATGCTGCCAGAGTCACTGGTAAGGACAGACAGGTTGCTCTAGGAACATTACAAAGCTTTCTCCAGGGTGAGAGTAATGGCTGGGAAGTAGTGGTCCCAGCAGCTGATCTGTTCAGGAGAGTTTGATAATGAACCTACAACAACTAACACTGCACAGAGTATGTTTACAAAGACAATAGCAGGTGGTCACTGGTTTGTAAAGAGATGAAAAGCTTCTTTCATAATTGCTCAGTGTTTTAGTAGCAGATACTCTGGGTGAGGGACAAGGTTTCAAAATATTAAAATGAACTTTTCTAATTCAAATTATTCATCCGGGGATGGTCCAGTCCTGCTGACTTTGAAATGCCTTGCATTGACTTTCTCTCTTCTGCACCTTTAACCTCTACTAGATTCTTCCATTGTTCCTACAACAAGCCTCCCTGGAGCCCCATGCCTTTTGGAATACCTACAGGCCCCTTCACCCTAATACCAAAATCATCCACCATTTCCCCTGCCTGCACCATCTGCACCTTCCAACCCCCTTCTCAGGGTCCCACCTCTCCCATCCAGCTCTGTGCCCACCACTCCACCACCTCTCTGGCTAGGGCCTCCAGCCATCTCCCAGTTGTTAAAATGGGCCCTTTACAGCCCTCCTCTTCTGTAACCTCAGAGCTGACCTCGATGCTGCCACCCATTTCCTCTCTCTGGCAACATTTTCATACCTTGGCTTTCATGACTCCATTAGTTTCTGGTTTCTTTCCTACCTCTCTGGCTTCTTCTTCTCACCCAACGTGGTATGCTAGCTTTCTCCTTTAAAGGTTGGAGTTTCTCAATACCCACTCAGTTCTCCCCAGTTGATTGTCCTCTACAATCAGACTCAGGTCCCATATAAATTTTTCATTTGTCCCCTGAGGTAAAAGCCATCCAATAGAAACACCGTCTTCCCAACCACAAAGCAGCCACGCTGGTTTGGCTTTCCTAAGGCCCCATTGAAGGAACTAGATGACCCCCTCCCTGAAAATATTTAGGAAATCCCTTCAAAAATATAAATGCTGATTCAAATTCTAACACATATATTCAGATATATTTTATCAATGTTCAATATTAAGTTTGTATATTACACTATTTAAAATAATTTTAAATGAAGTTTCACTTATATAATTGAACTGCCTTTTTTAAATTCTTATTTCAGGGCCTTTACTTTTGAAAAGGTAAATATTTAAAAGTAATTTTTTGATTTTCAAATGTAGGATTCAATTGAACACACTACATATAGAGAGTTATTACAGAATTTTATATTTTTTTATTATTAGAATTTATTATAGTGATCTGTTAATAAATAATAATTTATCAGATTATTCAAATTAGTTGATCTAGGAAGAGAAAAGGCAGAAGATTGATAGGTGATAATTGTATTCTACCCATTACATTGTTTTAGATGACAAATTTCTAGGTCATAATTCCAGTTTGTTTTCTTCAAAATGCTATGCAATCATTTTTAAAAGATAGAAACTCCTCATGCTACAATATTTCAATGCTCCAGAAATCTCTGCTTCTAAATTAGCCCCACATAAATGCATTTTTCACTTGTTCCCCCTTATTTTTTCTGGAACACTGTTCTTAGTATGCAAGATTATTGCTGATTTACATTTCCCAGATTTATAAACAAATTTAAGAAAATCTGCTTACCTTTACTTTTCATGTTTCAGTGAAAATAAAAATTCACATTTAAAGAATTTTTATTATTTGAAAATTTTCCTTAAGCCCTCATCTTTCTTTCCTACCTTGTCTAAAGGCTTAAATTTTCCCATTTCCCAATATTCATCTATAAAATCCAACCCCCATGCAATTGTACTTACCCAATTTAGAACAGAGTACTCTCTCTCTCTCTCTGAACATGGTACTTCTGTCAAGACTTCATGTTTACTCTTGCATTTTATCCATTTATGTTTCAATATTTTCCTACCACTCCCAGTTAAGGATTTCAATTTAGGGTGTACCCTAGTCCAACCATAACTTGACATAAGCATTCTTTCATGACCATGCCTCTACTTTCTTTTTAAAATCTTCACCTTTCACCACAGTTGTTTTGAACACTTTCACTCTACTGTGGACTATCTTGCTAATTCTTCTCACATTTAACACAGTAGACTCACTGGCACCTCAAAATCTTCAAACAAAACCGTGGTCCTACATAGTGCCTGGTCATTTTTCAAAATTCTTATGCTTCAAGTTCACTTACTTCAAATTGACTGGGGACTGTTAGATGATGGCACATCAGGCATTTGCTTCAAATTTAGTTGAGGGTTTTCAGAGAGAAGGGACAGAAATTTATGGAAGCTTCAAAGAGAGAGAATAGCTAAATTCCTTGAAGTCCTGTTTGGTGTGACTTGTGGAAGGGAAAAATGCCACCATTTGACAGTGCAGAAGGGGAGGCTTTTTCTAAAGTAGAGCCAGACAAGGAAGTGAAGGCATTGTAGGAAAACTGTTTGGAAATGACTTGGGAAGATGTGTCACTGATGACAGACCAGGCAATCCTTAGGGTGCAATGGAAGTTCCTGGGATCTCAGGGGAAGAGGGAGATGAAGTGTGCTATAGCCAGCATTTGCTGAACTATATTATCAAGTATAAAAATGTGTGTTTGTCACAAAAAATGCCCTCATTGCCTCTTCCACATCATTTTCTCACTTCTTAGCATCATTAATTCCTATACAGGAGTGCCTGGTGACCCATTGTCTCCGAAGGGATCTGTTTATGGTGAGCCACATATACTGCATGCAAAGTAAACCTGGGCAGAGTCCCAGGTTCAACTTGGTTTTAGCTTTACAGCCAAAATTGAGATCTTCACAAGGTGTTTGTGCATCAAATTAAAGTACTTATTCCACACTCTGCCTACTACTGACAGGCAGATAAAGAGGGTTCACTTTATCAATTGATTCAGCTTTAATAATTTTTTGTACATTGATGAGTCAATAGGAACAGTAATCAAATAAATTTAATATGAAGCTTACTTTTGTTTAAATTCAGTTAATTTAATAATTTTATGCATCCTTTATAAGAGAGCTAAACTTAATTGTCCATTTTATTTTGTTAGCCCTTTAATTTTTTAAATATATATTTTTTATTTTTAAAAGATACATAGAATACATAAAATGCTAAGTAAAATATATAAGGAATTTGCATATGATCCACTGCCCACATCTCCCACTTTCCCCCATATTAACTTCTTTCCTTAGTGAGATAAATTCATTGCAATTGATGAACACATTCTGGAGTATTGCCAGTAAGAATGGATTATAATTTACATTGTAGTTTATACTCTTTCCCATTCAATTCTGTAGGTTATGGCAGTATATATAATGACCTGTATCTGCATTGCAATATCATTAAGGACAATTCCAAGTCCTGAAAATGCCTCCATATTACACCTTTTTTTCCCTCTTGCTGACTTCAGCACCTCCAGTAGGCACTGTCTCCACATCCATGATGCAATTACTTCTATTCCTAGAATCACAATATGTCTATGGTAGAATACCAGTAAAGTACACTCTAGTCCATATTTTATTCACCAATCCTGAGGATTCTGGGATGATGATGCTCACTCCACTTCTAATTGAGAAGAGGCTTTGACCCCCATATGGCTGATGGATGGGACTTTCTTGCTTGTAGTTGTAGAATCTTTAGATTTCCTGGTGTGGAGGTTGTCCATTCTCACCTCCTTATTAGTTGTCCTGGGTGAGTCCAATGAACTGGAGAGTAGGTGTTGCAACTCTGCTGATTCTCAGAGACCAGCTGATTTATGGGCAGCCCAGAGATTCAAGTCTCTTGGATGTACATCTACCAACTCCAGCACCAACTATAGGATGAAACAAAATGGACAGAACAAGCAAGTATAGAGAAATCACATCTGAGTCCAACTCTCACAAGCAGGAGCACAAACATCAAAGTAAGGCCCATTTGAAAGGCATAAAATTCTGGACCTATCTGCCATGACCATGGGACATGGGTGGTTCCTGAGTGCTCAGGAGCCCTATTATTTGAGGTAGTATCTGCTTTGCCAGTCAGAGAGATCCTGCTGAGACATGCATAAGCATTACCTTTCTGATGACCTCCTGACTCACTTTGAAGACTCTTAGCCCTATAAACTCATTTGTCTTTACATTTTCACCATTTTTTTCAAAGTCTTTTTCCAGTTACGTCACCAGCTGGTGCTTGCTAGTAATTCCTCAGTGCCAGGGAGGCTCACCCCAGGAGTCATGTCCCACACTTGGGGGTAGGTAATGCATTTATATGCTGAGTTTGGCTTAGAGAGAGGCCACTTTTGAGCAAAAAGGGGTCTCCCAATAGGTAATTTTAAGGCACCCTAAAACACTAAGCTAAGTTGTAATTTCAAGAGCAAAGGCTCATAAGCATAGTCATCAATATCAAGGGCACATCAATGGACCATCCTTCTTCACTAGTCATTGCCCTTGTACTTGGGGGATTGTTGCTGTTCTATTAGAGAATGTGGCGGAGCTCCCCAGTATGGAAATTCAATATTCTTTTGGTTGTGTGAATGTCAACCCACTGTGGCAATGTTCCACGAACATTTGAACACATTTATATACCTTATATGTATTCCCAGGTTAACTTCCTCCCTTGTATCCACCATCACTGACACCCCACACCAATGGTCTGCCTTGCCACAGTTGTAACCCTTCTATAATCCAAAACCTCTTCAAAAATGAAGGCAAATATATCAGCAAATACAATGAATAGGAAAATGAAATAATAATGATAGGTTTAAACATAATAAATAAAATTCATAATAAAGAAAATCTAAAACTAAAATAAATTTTAAAAAGAAATTGGGATATTAAAAATAAGGGAAATCATTAAAAAAATTTTTTTTGTATTTTTGCCATTCATCACTGTAATTTCTGTTGTTCTGTATGTACAGTGGCATTTTCTTCCATTTCTTCCCCATTGTTTAACTTTTTTTCATTTTGCTTTCAAAGATGTTTTATGTCACAGTAAATTCACACATAGACTATAAGGGGCTCTCATCTACCCAAATTCCTCCTCCTTTACTCCTTCCCATATTAATAATCTTTTTACATGTGGATGGTATATTTGTTACAACTGATGTACAAATATTGAAATATAGCTACTTACCATGGTCAAAGGTTTACATTATTGTTTACATTTTAGATTTACACTTTCATAACATTTTGATGAAATTTAGCATGGCCTGTAACCATCATTGTGAGATCATGTAGAATACTTCCATTGTCCCACAAATACCCCATCTTCCATCTTTTCTATACCTTCTTTCCCTTCCCCTCATTTTCCAGGGCAGCCACCAGGCTTCAGTCCTTGAAGGACAAGATTCATAGATACTTGCAACAATGCCGAGAGCTTGACATATTAGTCTATCCTCCCTTATTAGGAGCAACTGGTGATATCAAGATACACCCTTCCCTCTGTTTGAGAACATATCGGGCCTCTCCAGCATGGGAGTACAACACCTTCCCACTCATTATGTGGGTCTCCACCCAGTGATACAACACACTATGACAAAATGTTGACTCATACATTCTCTAAAAGATGGCCCCAGGTGTGCACTGTGCCAAATGCTCCCCTGTCCAACATCCTAAACCAATAATCCTTCCTTGTCATATTGCCAAAAGAGCTTTCTCAACATTGTAGTTTCAACAACATAACCACCAATAGACAGTGTTCATCTGCTCCCTCCCCTAACCCTCCTCCCAGTTCCATGGACCATCCAACACATCCTCCACTCCCTACCACCCTGTCTAGCTTGCACAGCCCAACCCAATGTATCACTATACCCCTGTCATGTCCCTTCAATGCACAACTACTCAGTTCCACATTATCATAGATTTCACCCATATGGGAATTGTCCAACAACTTTCTTCTCCCTTTCTATTCCCTGTAAGCCTATCTTCCAGATGATAGCTCTCTGAGTCTGTTCAATTTGCTTAATTTATATCAAAGAGGTTATGTAATATTTGCCCTTCAATGCCTGGTTTGCTTCACTCAACATAAGGTCCTCAAGGTTCATCCATATTATCCCATGTGTTAGTACTGTATTTCTTCTCACAGCTGAGTAATTTTCAATTGGAGGTATGTACCACATTTTGTTTATCCATTCTTCTGTTGATGGGCATTTGGGTTGATTTCACCTTTTGGCAATGGTGAATAATGCCACTATGAACATTGGTGTGCATATATCGGTTCATATCCTTGCTTTCAAATATTTTATGTATATACCCAGCTGCGGAATTGTTGGATCTTTTGGCAGTTCTATAATTAGTTTTTTTTTGAGGAACCACCAAATTGTCTTCCACAATGGCTGGACCATTATACATTACCACAAGCAGTAGATAAGAGTCCCCATTCCTCCATATCTTCTCTAAAACTTGTAGTCTTCTCTTTTTTTAAATAGCTGCCGGTCTAATGGGTGTAAGAGTATCTCATTGTAGTTTTGATTTGTATTTCCCTAATAGCTAGTGATGTCAAGCATCTTTTCATGTGCTTTTTTGCCATTTGTATTTCTTCCTTGGAGAAATGTCTTTTCAAGTCACTTGCACATTTTTTATATGGCTTGTTTGTCTTTTTATTTTTGAGTTGTGGGATTTCTTTATAAATACTGGATATTAACCTTTATTAAATATATGGTTGCCAAATATTTTCTTCCATTGGGTAGGCTGCCTTTTTAATTTCTTGGTAAACTCCTTTGAGGTGAAAATTTTTTTATTTTGAGGAGGTCCCTGTATTAGCCAGCCAAAAGTGCTGCTGAGGCAAATTACCAGAATTCAGTTGGTTTTTATAAAGCGTATTTATTTGGGGTAGAAGCTTACAGTTACCATGCCATAAAGTATGTTTCTTCCCTCACCAAAGTCTGTTGCTACATGTTGGAGCAAGACAGCTGCCGATGTTTGCCAGGGTTCAGGCTCCTTGGGTTGCTTTTTTCCCAGGGCTCCATTTCTCTGAGGGTTTAGCTCCTCTCTTTCCTCCACAATGTCAGCTGTAGACTACGAGGCTCACTAGGCTTTGCCTCTCTCCACAAGGCCAGCTTTTACTTCAGTTTCACTTCAGACCCCCTCCAAGCCTGTGACCTAATAAACGTCTGCCTGAATCTTGTTCTGTCTCCAAGCCCCAATGAACCAGAATTTAATATGTGGTGACAAAACTTGGGAGGCTTCATTGAGACAGATCCTCCACCCAGCCTTTGCAGCTTTTCCATCCAACAATGGACACAAATTATTCCTTGGGTAAGTCACGGAGCCTCTAAGGAAGATCTTGTCTTTTTTTCTCAGAGTACCCATGAAAATCCTAGTGTTAGGTCAGTGGTCTTCTCCAGCATCAGGGAAATGTCCTCATCGCCTGACCTTCTTGAATCAGGGAATGCCCAGGCCCATGTTTGGTCGCTGGCCATTACCAGCCTTCACCTGTCTTTCCCAGCTCTGAGGGTGCTTGGTTCTGGTTTCAGTCACCAACCCTCTCGTCTGGAACTAATCTGGAAGTGAAAGATTCATGGACACTTGCTTCTTTCCTTCTACAACCCCATATCAGAAAGATCTCCAAACTCTCCTGTGCAATACCAACCATGGGAAAATCCTAATCACTTCCTTCAAAAGAAACCCCTTTGGGGTGTCTTCTCTGTAACCTTAAAACTCTCTACCTCTGAGGAAAAATCAAACTGAACCAGCTCATTTTTCACTCTACCAGTATTTGACCTCAATATAAATTAAACAACAAAAGTCAGTGGCCTGGAAATGACACTTTTGATATTCAAGTTCTCCAGGACCTTGAGAACTTTATCCAACTCAAAGGCAAAAAGTCTGAAGTTCCCTAATTCAGTCTTTCATCTTTCTCTGTAACCATTCCTCCATCTTCTAATCCTGCACTACTTACCAAATCCTCCTTCTCTGCATCTGGATGCCCTCGTGAATATAAAAACAAATGCCTCTGATTTCAATGCCTGTAATCATGCTCCACCACCATACATCCCATCAGCACCACTTAAGCAAACCCACAACATTCTCTGGAGCCATGCCTCCTGTGCAAGCAGGGAATCCACTGGAGGTGCATTTGTCCCCAGACCTGTCAAGACAAAAGTGTGTCGATTATCCAGTTGGATTCAACCCCTGGCTTTAAGCTCCCAGACATTCTGGGACTGGCAAGAGGTGATTGAAGGTGCCCAGGAACCATGCAG
>JAQZBX010015135.1:0-16762 GCA_029593785.1 Cabassous unicinctus
AAATTTTACCCAAAGCTAGCAGAAGGAAGGAAATAATAAAAGTTGGAGTGGAGATAAAATAGAGAATAGAAAAACAATAGAATCAGTGAAAGTTAATTCTTTAAAATTTCAAAGTCGGTTCTATAAAAATTTCAACAAAATTGACAAACCAGAAGCAGATGTGGCTCAACCACTTGGACACCCACCTACAACATGGGAGGTCCCAGGTTCACCCCGATGCCTCCTAAAATGAAGGCGAGCATACGCCACCCCCTGCCACAACGAGCTAGAAAGCCACCTCCCACCACAATGAGCTAGACCACCCCCACTGCAACAAGCAGAGGCCACAAGCCAGCAGATACCACATCCTGTGGGAGGGGGTGTGGCCCAGTCTGTTGGGTACTTGCTTCTCATGTGGGAAGTTCAGCATTCGGTTCCCCGTGCCTTCTGGAGAAGGTGAGCAGAAGACAAGTGAACCATCTGGAGGAAGGGGGGCATAAATAAAGAAAAATAAAGTAAATAAAATAAATCTTTTTTTTTAAAAAAGAGGCCCTAGACTGAAAAGACTCAAAAACCAGCCTTTAAAAAAAATTTTTTTTGACAAAACTTTAACTAGACTGATCAAGAAAAAAAGAGCACTCAAATTACTAAAATCAGAAATCAAAGTGGGGACCTTAGTACAGACCTTACAGAAATAAAAAGTATTATAAAAGAATACTCTTGTATACCACTAAATGAGATAACCTAAATAAAATGGATAAATTCTTAGACACGCTAAAGCTGCCAAAACTGACTCAACAAGAAATAGAAAATCTGAACAGACCTATGACAAATTGTGGTGGATTGAATTGTGTACCCCAGTTTCGATATGTTCTAGGTTTCGGTGCACATTCTGGTGGGTGTGGACCCGTTGTAAATAGTATCTCTGGAAGATGTTACTTCAGTTAAGGTGTGGTGCAACTGATAATAATCCAGATTATTGGAGTCCTTCATATGCACAATGAAAATCAGACATAGAGAAAGCCACAGGAAGAAGCCAGATGTCATAAGCACGTATATGGAAAACCCAGCCCATGACCAATCACACGCATGCACACACACACACACCTGCCCTTTAGCCATACCTCATGCTGATAGGTGCATACATTGCCAGTGGCATGGCATGGAGGTGACTGGTAATGCAAAGACAGTTGTTGGGGCCCAGCAGTAGGCTTAGAATCTTTTGGTGTAGACTTCCACAGTCCTGGATACCTAGAGTGTGATCTAGAAAGTAGGAGGCGGCACAAGCTCTAAATGGGTATGTCCCCGTGATCCTATGGTCTCTTTGTACACAAAGGAACATAGCTGGAGGAGGATCAGAGTGGGACCATCAAAGCATGGGCCCCATGAAAATGCCCTCCATTGCATGGGTCTAAGGTTGTATGTCCCTCCTAGCCCATCCCACTTGCCCTCATCCCATTTCATCTAAGCACCAGCCATCGGATGGGCCTCTCTATGTTCTGAAACCAGGAAGGGCCTGGTCTGAAAACAAGTCTGGAGTTTCATCTCACAGACAATACTTTTTCCTGAACTCAGGGGCTTCATGGGGCTTGTCTGACTTAGCTGTGTGATGGATCTTGTCATCACCATTGTGGTGTGGATTGTGTGCTCTGCTTCCTGCCAAGTTTTCTGCCAGAATTCCTAGAATGACCCTGCCTACCCCTGGACCTTCAGATGCCAGCATCCATTGCTCTCAGCATACGCCATGACCTGTTCCATGTATTCTAATACTCCCCTAGATGCTAAAACTGACAAGCAGTGATCCAAGAAATAAAAATGAAACTGAAATAAGAATCCTTAAAGTAGGAGGATAATTTGTATGCTCAAGATAAGTATGTTTGGGCGGGGGGCATTATAGATGGATTTTGACTAAGGGGTGTGGGGCAGAGGAAACTTCTAGGAAAGAGGTTTAAGGTAGGACTGGAACAATCAGGTCTTCAGCAGACAAAAATGAGAAACATTATTATGGGGGGAAGGAAATATTAAATGTATATATACCATATTTCAATTTCTTTATCATTTTCCTCTGACAATTGAAAAATTTAAAACAAATATAGACAGAAAATTCTTTCAGAGGCAGAATTCCCAAAGATTGGTCCAGGGGTTACTCTCCTGCCCTTAGAAGGAAGCTCAAGCTCAGAGGTGTATGAACTTGCTTTAACACTCAAATCAGTGGTAGAATCAAAATTCAAAGAATTCTAACCCTAAGGCTAGCGATATCTCCATTTGCTGTGTCTTCTCTTGTGAATGTGAATAACCAGAACTGCTTTTCTCCTCATTCTTAATCCCCCTTTCCCATTTGGATGTTTATATTTGCCTCTGTTTATGGGTTTAGAGCCGCTCATGCTCAGATGTATTCTAGCCAGGAGAACATGGCTAAAAATCCTTTGCCTCATGATCAAATTTGCATTCTCATCAATGACTACTTTGTTGCTCTATCCCATACCTAGATTCTGACTTCTTTCTTTCCAAATGCTTTGGCTTGAGTCCCTAGACCTTTTTATTTTTTATTTATTTATTTTTTTTATTAAAGATTTATTTATTTATTTATTTATCCCCCCCTTGCTGCTTGTGTCTGCTGTGTCCATTTGCTGTGTGTTTTTTCTGTGTCTGCTTATCTCCCCCTTGCTGTGAGGTCTTGCTGCATCAGCCCACCACGCCGCGCGGGCCGGCCTGCCCTCACAAGGAGGCCCCGGGAAGCGAACCCAGGGCCTCCCATACAGTAAACGGGAGCTCTATCGATTGAGCCACACCCGCTTCCCCCTAGACCTTTTTAAAATTGCTTTTTATTTTTTACTTTTAATTTGACATTTTAACCATTTTTAAGATTAAACAATTCAGTCAGATTAGTTATATTTGCAGTGTTGTGCTACCACCACCACCACCCATTACCAAAACTTATTCATCACCCAAATTAGAAATTTTTTACCCATTAGGCAATAACTTCCCATTCCCCTTCCTCCCAGTCCCTGGTTACCTCTTATCTACTTTATGTCTCTGTGAATTTGCTTATTCTAAATACTTCATATAAGTGAACTCATAAAATATTTGTCCTTTTGTTCTGGCTTATTTCATTTAGCATAATGTCTTCAAGGTTCATCCATGTTGTAACATGTCTCAGAACTTCATTCATTTTTATGGCTGAATAATGTTCTGAGTCCCTAGACCTTTGCTCCATAATTTCCCACACAGCTTGTGTTCCTTATCCCATACACCTGGTCATCCCAAACCTGGGTCTTGCTGTCAGGACCTAATATAGCGATTTTCTCTTTTAATATAATCTCTCCACCCGTCTCTCTAGTCTCTTTTCTGAAACTCCTATCAGACAACTATCAGAGTGTCTCATTCTAGTCTCCAATTCTCTTCATTTCTCTTTCATATTTCTAACTCCATAGCTCTCTGTGCTTTGTCCTAAACATTTTCTCCCATTTTTATTTTATGGATGCTACTTTGTTTTTTATTTCTTTAAACATCTTTGAATGAGATGAGTTCTTCCTGAATCAGCTATTTGCAAGAGGTTTGTATGAGTTTGGAGGCAGGGTCATAGTTGAGGTTTTCTTTATTAAACAGTAAATGCATGAGTTCTTATAGCCCTTAGAACTAGCCTGTCCTTTTTGTTCTAAGCAAGGCCCTGTGGGTCTTGACCCTCAGAATGGAGCCTCTCTTTGGGGAACTATGTCCCTCTAGATTTGTCTAAGGTCTGTACCTCTGGGCATCCTTTCGCTATATTTGGCAGTCCTTCCTCTTACATTGTAATCAGGTTTACAGATGTCTCTAGCTTCATTGAAAATAGAGGTTCTTTTGGTCTGTTTTTTCATTTTCCTTGTAGTTTTGAGTGAAAGAAGGATGAGTTTCTGAGAGAAGGCAAAAAATCACTGTTTTATCCACCATTTAAAAACCAAAGCTTAAATTATTTTTACACTTTATTTTCTATGTATTTAGAAAAAAGTGTGTGTGTGCATGTGTGTGTGTGTATAAAAGAAGTGGGTTGAGCCCTGAATCTCAACAGAGTTGCAACCAACACCTACTCTCCAGTTCATCAGACTCTCCCAGGACAACTAACAAAATGATGATGGACACTTGCCCATCCCAAAAACCAGAGAGTATCTACAACTGCAAGCATGACAGTTCCATCCATCTGCCCCATGGGATTTAAGCCCCTCTCACTCAGAAGCAGAGTGGGCATGACCATCCCAAAATCCTCAAGATTGAGGAATGAACAAACATAAGGGGGGAATGCAACCATGGACCAAGGCAGACTTATTATTATTCTAGTAATGGAAGAACTTGTAACATTGATATAAAGAAAGTGGTCCCCAGAGGTTCTAAGGGGAAGGGAAGGGACGAATAGGTAGAACATGGGGCATTTTGGGGATATTGGAATTATTCTCCTTGATATTGCATTGATGGATACAGGCCATTATACATTTTGTCAAAGCCTATAAAATTTTATGGTGCAAAGTGTAAACCATAATGTAAACTATAGACCATGGTTAGTAGCAATGCTTCAATATTTGTTCAATTGTAACAAATGTACCACACTAATGAAAGATGTTATTAATAGGGGAAAATGTGAGAAGGGGCGTGGGTAGGGTATATGGGAATCCCTTATATTTTCTATATATCTTTTCTGTATTCTAACACTTCTTTTAAAATAGTTTAAAAATAAATTAATTAATTTAAAAAAAGAAAGAAATCCAGGTTTTAATCATTGGATGGTATGCTAGAGAGATTTGTTAGGCCAAAAAGGAAAAAGAACTAAAGTAAATGCAGGTTTTTAAATGGAAGGATGGAAGGGAGGGAGGGAGGGAGGGAAGAAGGAAGGAAGGAGAGGTATCGCAACATGTCCTCAATACACCATATTGACCAGAGACATTCAGCAGTAATCAGTATGGGTGCCTCTCCCCAATGATGACAATTCTTCTCCAACCCACAGGAACAGAGACTCAAAGTCAGTATTAAGCAGGGTTATAGAAAATACCACGTTCTATTCCTTGTACATGTGAATTTTTATCCTCAAGACTTACAAAATGGGTTAATCACAGTATCTGCCATTCCCATAGTCCATGCTAAAAGAGAGACCTACACATACCATGTGGCCTCTACCCCTTGACTCAGCCACAGCTGATTCAAATACGAGTGGGCTTCTGACCCATTCCACAGGCTGTCCAACAACCCAAGATGTGGCCTAATGCAAAAAGATGATCTGAGAAAATCAGAGCCTCTCACAAATTTGAATCTGGAAACAAGGAGAGAATCAAAAAGTTGATAGTAGGAGCAAGGGCTTAAAGATTGCCATGAATCAGAGTTTTGGACATAAAGGGTCATGGCAAGGAGAGTTAGAAAGAAACAGAATCTAAGAGCTGAATGTCAAACAGAAAGCAGAAGAGATAAAGAGATTCAGGGTAGAGAGAGTCAGTTAGTAGAGACAGGAACTGTAGAGAGAAACAAATGTGGAGAGTGACTGTTACATTAACCACAACAGTGTCTTTTGGGGCTTCCTGGATTCCTAGGCCAAGCAAAATACCTTGCCATAGTACGGGTTCTGCAAATGTGTTCAAGAATGAATGTTTATCCTCATAGTAAATGGTTACCTCTTTGCTTAAGATAATTTGTCTGAATCTCTGCTTCTTGTAACAGAATTCTTAACCCCCTGTAATCAACTCACTACCCCAGCATTCTATTGAAACTGTTTTCTTAAAGCTCACCAAGGAGTTTGCTAAATGCTCGTATAATGACTTACTATCAATCTTCATGCTCCTTGACTTATATTGTCTCTCCTTGGGCCCTTGTGATGCTACACTGCCTTAGTTCTTCTGCCTCTGACCATGCCTCTGTCTTGACTGGTTTCTCTTCCTCTTCTTACTCTCTTAGACATAAGCAATCTCCATGGTCTGCCTTCAGCTCTCTTCTAGTTACATACTCTCTTTTTTCCGAGTGAGTCTTTCATTCCCGTGACTTCATGTATAACTTCTATAGAGGTGACTCCCAAATCTACATCTTGAGCTAACATCTCTAAGCCCTAGACTGGCTCCTTGAAAATCAAAACAACTGAAACAGAACTAATTTTTCTCCCCAAATTAGTTCCTTCTTTTGACGTCCCTATTTCTATTTATCGCACCATCAATCTTTCAATTTCGAAATCTGAGTTAGCTGTGGGTGTTCTCTTCTTCCTTTTCCACCATCTAATCAATTGCAAAGTCTAGTTAATAATAATCCTCTGCCTCCAAAACCTGTTGTTTTTATAGCGTACCAAAATAAGTTTTGTGTTTTTTTAAAGAGTGCCCCAGAATTCAGAATTCTCGACATTATGTTGCAAACTGATATTTCTAATCTCATTTCCTATGGTTCTCTTTATGCCAACATATTCTTAAAATTTTATTATGGTAAAATATATATAACATGATATTTTAACCATTTTGCTGTGTACAGTTCAGTGGCATTAATTACATTCACACTGTTGTGCAACCATCATCACGATCCATTTCTAAAACCTTTCATCACCCTAAACAGTAACTCTTTACCATTGAGCAATAATTCCCCATCCCCTCTTCCTTCCAGCCCCTGGCAACCTCTAATCTACTATCTGTTTCTATCAATTTGTTTATTGTAGATATTTCATATAAGTGGACATATACAATATGTGTCCTTTTGTGTTTGGTTTCTTTCACTTAGCATAATGTTTTTGAGGTTCACCCAGGTTGTAGTATGTATCAGAACTTCATTTCTTTTTATGCCTGAATAGTGTTCCCTTGTACATAGATACCACATTTTGTTTACCCACTCATCAGTTGATGGGCATTTGGGTTGCTTCTACCTTTTGGCTATTATGAATAATGCTGCTATGAACATTGGTGTACAAGTATCTGTTTGAGTCTCTGTTTTCAGTTCTTAGGATAGAATTGCTGGGTTATATGGCAATTATATATTAAACTTTTTGAAGAACTGTCAAATTGTTTCCCATAGGGGCTATAGTACACTAAAATTTTTAAATTTACCATCTTTTTACATCTGAATGACTCATATAATTCCCATTAACTAAAAGATAACAGATTTTTAAAAGGATCACTATATTTTCTGTACTAGGCCGAGTGGGCAATTTTGTAGAAGTGAAGAGAAGAAATTCTGTTTATTCTCTATCCTCTCAATATGTGCTTAGAAGGCCAAACTCAGAAAATATGCCTATTAGGGAATATGCAAATATGAAAAATATTGCATTTTAAGCCAATAAAAGCTATCTTGAAAACTTTAAAAATAGATGCATTCTGAATAAGATAAAACTTGTGGGCAAACTTGGCCAACTGAAAATGATTGAAGAGATGGGTTACCTACCAGAGCCGTCTTTAATCTTGGTAAATGCGGTAACTTTTGGAAGTGAATACCATTTAGAAATTTTATTCAATGTGCTTTAAAATATATATTCAGAGTAGATTAGTGGTTGCCAGGGGCTGGGGTAAGGGAAGAATGGGGAGTGACTGCCAATGGGTATGAGATTTCTTTTTGGGATGATGAAAATATTCTGGAATTAGTGGTAATAGTTGCACAAGTTCATGAATATACTATAAACTACTGAATTGTACACTTTAAATTAGTGAATTTTATGGTTTGAAAATATATATTTAATGTTATTGGTTGTTGGTGTTATTTAGTTAATTGTTATTTGATTGTTAATCATTCTTGCCAATTGAGGTTTTGCAGTTACCCTGAGTTTCAAGTATATAGCTTCTATAGTTAAAAGAGATTATTTTAATCATTTTAGCTAATATTTACTGAGCATCACTGTGCAAAATGCTTTACACACATTATTTCATTTAATCTTCATAACAACCCTATAAGATAGGTATTATTACCCCCATTTTTAAGGAAACTGAAGCTCAGAGAATTTTAAAAACTTGTCAAGGTTACACAGTTATTAAGTGCTGGAACCTGGATTTTTGAACTGTTTATCTGGCCCCAAAGCCTATTCTCCTAATCACTGAGTAGTGGAGAGTCCATCAGAATGTTTTGTGGAATTGAATTTATTAAATGGATCAAATTTGTGAGGCAAAATAGAACAAGTTCTCACTTCTGTATTGTGAGAGATAGATAATAGAGCTGAAGACCAAAGGAAATTCTGAAATTGCTCTACCTTAAAATCTTTCAAGAAATTTCACCCACTGCCAGCCCCTTTTAGAAGTCTAACCTTAAGGCAGAGGGAGGAGAAACCCAGCCCAGAAGAAATTTCAAATTAGGGATTGACATTCACCCTTATAAAGCCCTTGGCCTGAGGAATCATTTCTTAAGAAAGTCTATCCCCTTTCTTCCACCCACCACGCACATGCTCAGAGCACAGAGAAAAAAGGCAAGGGGTAGAGCAGTGAAATCCTTGGAGACTTGCAATAGAAACACTTATTTCTCAGAGATCTTTTTTTTTTTCCTGAGAAGTTTTGGATTGTGAATTTTTGAAATGATGGGTAATAAAATATTTAAGAGGACGTCATTTGTTGCTTTTCAGCTTTTATTCCTCCAGAGTATTAAAGTTTTTAAAACTTTGATGGGCAGATTTTCTGAAGAATTAACCTTAAGAGCAGAAAAAAACAGTTCATCTGTAGAGGTCAAACCATATGGCACAGCCAACTCAAACACAAGAGCAAGACACAGCCATGCTTCAAAGTGTCCCGCCATTTTCACCTAAGAAGGAAAGATTCTGAATTTGTTGACTTCTCATAGCTTCTCAGAGTTGAAAGAGATCTTAAATTTATTTAATTCACTCCTTTCCAGACTCTGCTTAAACATTTGAAATAATGGGAAGCTCACTGTCATACAGTTATTTTACTAGTATGGAAAAATGTCTATATTTTCTGACTTTGTCTTAAAGGAATAAGAGTTTAGTAGCTATAGGCAATGGTATTTATTTTTTCCTCTAGAAATTATAAACACCTATTTGCTTTGCCTGCTAAGGACATAGAGAAGTAAGAGAAAATCAAAATGCCCTGTGGTAGAAGAAATTAGAACCTGATCTTAATGATTAATATGCATATAATTAAATTAAACTTTTAAAAAAGTCAAAATAATGACCCATGTGTCAAATTTTTTTGCCAGTTAATTTTAGAGGTTTCTTTTTCAGCTTTATTGTAGTAAATATTTTCTTTTATCTTTCTGATGATATAGAAAACAGAAGAATACAACTTCCTTTATTTTATCTCTGAAAATATCTCAAAAGAATTCAATTAAAAATGTTTAACTCCTTTGAGAATCAACTCTGCCTTAAATATAAAATATCAAATGTGATTCTATAAGGAGAAAATCAAGTTATACATCTTTTTTTTTTTTTTTTCAATCTAAAACCAATAGCTTAGTAAGGAAATTAAGGTTTTTGTCATAGCATTTAGTTTAACTTTTCTCAAAATTTTGTGGTGGATTTCATTACTTTCCTACCAGTCTTTCTAATCTAATTTCTCAGTTAATGGGCCTGGAGAAGAGTATAGAAGAAGCTATTACAAGTTAAATATTTTCCTGAATTCCCTTTCAGGCTCCAAAATCCATACCCCCTTCTGTGATCCAGTTTTCCACTTTATGCATAGAAAAGAGTAGAAAAGAGTAACTCACCTCCATGAAGCTCAATGATCAGGCCGCCAGGGGGCAGAGGCAGGCACTTGGGTCAGAGCTCACCAGGCTCTGGATTGTTCAGACAACAAGTTGGTGGGCCTGTTAATTTGCGAGAAATAGGCTTAGAGCATGGCAGAAGGAAGAAAAAAGATCAGGAGCTGGGGAGAAGGCGCAAGGTCAGAGTGAGCTCTGGCAGATTCCGTGACAGTTTGTCAGTTGCTTTGATCATCACTTACTGGAGATGATGGATAAACCATGATTGGAATGACCAACCTGCCCACACCTTTTTTTGGAGGGGAGAGAGGGCAACTCATTTAAATTCATGGTGGTAGTCTGATATTAAGGTTCACAAATGCCCATCTTTGGAGTAGGCTCCTCTGTAAACAAGAAAATAAGCAACATCCTCATGGGCCTTAAGCCTAATGCATGAGAAATAACCACCTCACCCTTGCTCACAATTCCATCACAGCATTGAGGCACCAACTGAGTGGCTTTAATAGAGAGTTATTTCACCTCACTGAGCTCACATTCCATTGAGACAGCCCCTGACTCTCTTTCTCTCTCTCTCTCTCAGAAAGTAACAAAGGCCTGGAAAACTCTAGGTCATAAAGAAGCAGGTTAAGAAAAGGCTTATTTCACACAGTTTTCCTAAGCAGTTTTAGCTCATAGAGATAGGTACCTAGATGAGTGTCCTATGAAGAACCACCACGGACCCAAGTAGCTTTTCTTTCAGTAATTCCCATAAATCAATATATTTTCCTGAATGTCTAGTTCCTGCCTAACTGTCCAGCCTTAACTCTCACATCTTTTCCCCAATGTTTGGAATTACCTAAATATACCCTGCTTCTGTGGCTTTGCACATTGTCCCTTCTGCTAGGCTCCAATTATTATTTCCTCAGTAAATTCATGCTCCAATTATTATTTCTTCAGTAAACTTCTTTAACTACCCCCCAAACTCTACCCTCTCTCCCCTTCTTCCCTAAGGAAATATTTTGCTCCATCTATACCAGGGTTTTCCAACCTCAACCCTATTGACATTTTGTGCCAGATAATTTGTTGTGGTAGGCTGGCCTGTGCATTGTGGGAAGTCTAGCAGCACCCCTGACCTCTACCCACTAGATGCTAGTGGCACCCCTTTGTTGTGACAATCAAAAATGTCTCCCGACATTGCCGAATATCTGTTGGAGTACACAAGCATCCTCCAGTTGAGAACCTCTGCTCTACACATTTCTAAGGCACCCTAGATCTTTGTGCGTGCCTGTACTATTGGTCTTAAGAGAATGGTTTTTAACCGTTTGATCCCATTTCTGTCCCTCCACTAACTTATGAAAAACCACCAGGTACTGCTGTGTCTTGCTCACTTGACAGTACATGGCATTTGTTGAATCAAATTCCTTGTCAAATAAATGGCTATATGGGAAGCGGGTGTGGCTCAATGGATAGAGCCCCCGTTTACCATGTGGGAGGCCCCAGGCCCCCTTCCCGGGGCCTCCTTGTGAGGGCAGGCCAGCCCGCGCGGCGTGGTGGGCTGATGCAGTGGGACCTCACAGCAAGGGGGAGATAAGCAGACACGGAGAAGACACACAGCGAATGGACACAGCAAGCACAAGCAGCAAGGGGGGGTGGAAAAAAAAAATGGCTATGAAATGTTAGCAATCACCTAGAAACTATGTCCCTAAGTCAATAAATTGTTTTATCTTGAATATTTTTGTTGTTGGCTAAAATGTTTTATGTTTAGTATATATGATTATATTAAGTCCTAGAATTTGCATATTCTTGAATTTTTAGCCCATGGGCGAGAACTGGCCTAAAAGAAGGCTTGTCTCCCCCCAGAGCATTGAGTAACCTTAACTAAAATGTTTAACTCCTTTCAGCAAAATGTGAATTCAGTAAAATGTGAATTTCAGTAAAATGTGAATTCCTAAGACCCCCTTCCACCTCAAGAAGTCTGTGATTTCAAATCTTACATAGCAAGAGGCCCTAATCTTCACAAAGTGGCATTTCAAGTCTTTCTCTATTTAACAACAAAGTGGTATGGGGGGAGGGTGGGTGTAAACAGTGATGCCTAGTAAGTTTTACCATATAATTAGTAAAAATAAGACCAAATTTATAAACCAACATCACTTTTCTTTTCCAAACTTCAGTTATTTTATACCTCATGTATAAAATAGGGATGATAATAACTACCTCATAGGGTTGTTGTGAGAATTAAATGAGATGATATATGTAAAGTGCTTAACAGTACCTGGCACATAGCACCCATTAAATGGTACTAGCTATTATTATTGTTATTGTTATTGCAACTAACATTAGTATGGCAAATAATTTACAAAACATGTGAATCTAACTTAGTCTAAAGCTAGATCAGCCACCAAGTGGATAAGTTTGGTTGTCCACCTCCCTCAATCCCATTTTCACTCTGGCCAAATGAACTTCCACTTTTCCAAATGGCTACCTAAAAGCTTTACCTGAACTGCCACACCTACCCCTTTATCATTGCTGCCTCAGACCAATAACTATCTCCCAAAATCTTCACAGTTGCCTTTTAGCTTATATAGTGCTGCTGGCTGGGCTACAACTAAACTGTGAGACTTCCAAGGGCAGGAGGATACCAGTGCAGCACCAAATTTCTCAGACCATTTTTTACCTATTTTTTCCTTCATCATATCATATAATTCCATTTTTAGAGAAAAACCAACACCAGAATCTTTCCTTCCTAGTTCCACCACCACATTTTTTTCCCAGCTTTTACAGTATCTTCTGCTGCCATGGAGATCATTGTGAATCTTTAATAATCTTTCTCAGGAGAGAAGTACAGTGCCTAGTACTATGCCTTGAACATAGCAGGTGTCATTATCTTCTTGCTTAAATTCCTAAGAGAAACAAAATAAAGCATGTTCCCACTAAAACAAGTCCTTGATCCCTGCCGAGTGCTTATACTCCAAATCCCTATCAGATTCAAGTCCCAAATGAGATGGATTAGATGATGAATTAACAAAAGTTGGTGTTCTCAATGTAAAATGGTAGAGCCACTGTGGAAGACAGTTTGGCAGTTCCTTAGGAAGTTAAGTATAGAACTGCCATATGATCCAGCAATCCCACTTCTAGGTATATATACTCAGAAGAAATGAAAGCAGGGATGCAAACAGAAATATGCACATCAATGTTCATAGTGGCATTATTCACAATTGCCAAAAGATGGAAACAATCCAAATGTCCATCAATTGATGAATGCATAAATAAAATGTGGTATATACATACTATGGAAAATTATTCAACTGCAAGAAATCAATTCCTGATACATGCAACAACACGGATGAACCTTGAGGACATTATGTTGAATGAAATAAGCCAAACACGAAATGACAAATATTGTATGATCTCACTAATAAGAACTAATTATAATGAACAAACTCATGGACTTACTAGCTCGAATATAGGTTATCAGGAAATAGAACAAGGGTGGTGAATGGAGAGCTGATGCTTAAATTGTGCAGCATTTACAATAAGGTTGATAATAAACATTTAGAAATAGAGGTAATGGGAGTACATTATTGTGAGGGAAATAACAGCGCTGAATTGTGCATGTGATTGTGGTTGAAAAGGGAAGTTTAGGGTCGTGTGTGTCATTAGAAGGAAAGCTGGAGGCTGAAACATGGGACTATATGATATAATGAACCCTGTTGTGGATAATGACTATGGTTAACAGTACAAATATAAGAATGTTCTTTCATGAACTATAACAAATGTACGGCACTATTATAAGGTGTTAATAATAAGGTGGTATATGGGAAAAATACAACTAATGCAAATTATTGACTATAGTTAATGGTAATATTGTAATGGTTTTTTTGTTAACTTTAACAAAGATAGTATACCAATGTTAAGGGTCAATAATGGGGGGTGGGTATAAGGGGTAATGTTTTTTTGTTTTGTTTTGTTGTTTTTTTAAATATTTGGAGCAATGAAAATGTTCTAAAATTGCGGTAATGAATGCACAACTCTGTGATTATACTGAGAGCCATTAATTATATACTTTGGATGGATTGTGTGGTATGTGAATAAAACTGCTTTAATTTTTAAGAAGTGGGGAGTAGATGTGGTTCAAGTGGTTGAACTCCTGCCTCCCACATGGGAGATCCTGGGTTGAGTTCCTGATACCTCCTGGGGAAAAAAAAAGAACAATAAGGAAAACAAATGAAAAACCACTGTGGCTCAGTGGTTGAGCACCCCGGCTTCCCACATATGAGGTCCTGGGTTCAATCTCTGGCCCCAGGTACCTCAAAAAAAAAAAAGTCAATGTCCCCAAACTAATCTGTGGTGATAGTAATTAGAACAGTGACTGCCTATGGGAGATGGAATTGACTGGAAGGGGGCATAAGGAAACTTTCTGGGATGATAAAATTGTTCTATATCTTGATTAGAATGTTAGTCATATCAATGTATATATTTGCCAAAAATCATATAATTATACACACTTAAGATCACTGTTTGTAAATTTAACCTCAATTTTTTAAAGTCAGAATCCTCTTTGTCTTTTTCCCTTAAAACAGAGATCAAAAACTCAAATGTCTACAGGAGCTTAGCAGGTATGGTAAATGTGTGAAGTGGCTTGGTAAAATACAATAGGGAATGTTGAGGATTGAGGAAAACTTGAGAGAGTATGTTCTTTATCAAGACCATATGGAATAATGCATGCAAAAGCAGAATCCATATTTAATAGGCACTTCAGGTATTTTGATCATTAGCCAAATTTGTGACACACTGTGCTATGCCTCAGAGCAATTAACAGTCTCCAAAGTGGGATGCACAAAATGATGTATTGAAATGTGAGAAGAAAATATTTAGAACATTTTTCTAAATTTTATTTCCATTTTCCTCTTCTCTGTCTTCCTCATTTCATTTTAGAACAAAAAGGGACCAAGAGAAAGTTGTACACCACATTTATCTGATATATCCTATGCCAAGTCAAACAACTAAGGTCTAGGATATGAGCCACATTCCAGAGAATGCAGTGAGTAGACAGACACAGAGCAAGGAAGGGCATTGCTCCACTGGCACAATGAGACTCCATGGGGGAAATCAGCATTGCTACAACATAGATAACTGTATTAGTCTGCCAAAGGGGTGCCTATGCAAAGCACCGGAAATCTGTTGGCTTCTATAAAGGGTATTTATTTGGGGTAGAAACTTAGTTACAAGGTCCTAAAGAGTCCAACTCAAGGTTGCCACATGTGGAAGCAAGATGGCCGCTGATCTCTGCCTGTTCTCTCTTTGCTGGGCTTCCTATTCTTCTTTGAGGCTCCATGGGCCCAGCTTCTTCCCAAAGTCAGCTGCAAACTATCAGGCAAATGGCTCATCTCTCTCCAGAGCCCCAGGATCAAAAATAACAGCTCCCTCTCTTCCCCGGTGTGTCTTCTTGAGTGAGTGTCCATTTACGTCAGCCCACCAAGGGGGTGGGGACTCAACCTGAGTCACACCTTACTGATGAGTTCGAATCAAAGCCCTAATCTTAACAGACAATTTAATCAAGGGCCCCTCAACTGAATCCAATATAATCAAAAGGGTGTCATACCCAGAAGAATAGATTAGTTTACAAACATTATCTTTTTCTTTTTGGGATTCCTAAAATAATCTCAAACTGTCACAATAACCAAGAAGAGGACAAGCTTTATTGACATTTCATTCTCAGGAAAAGAAAGAGGAAACTGCAGAGATTGCTCCCCTTCCAATTCTAAAGTGCAGGCTGAATTGTGGGTGCTATGTGATGCTCTGCAAAGGAAAAGAGCTAGTGGAAGGTCTTCCCAAGGCCTCTGACCCAGCCAGGCTAATGGAGCAACATAAGGTGATCTATGTTCACAGAGAAGCATGCTGACTTGCTGATTAGCTGACCAGAGAGGTAGAAGGCAGGCACACCTCCAAAGCCAGGATGAAGGCAGCCCCTCTCTGGCCTGGCAGGTTGCAGAAAACACAGAACAACTACTCTAGATTTCAGTGTGCCTAGGGAGCCCTCCAGGCCGGCCTTACATCCTGTTGGTTGGAGGGGTTGTCAGGCAGGACTGATTTCCACTCTAATGGAATCAGGAAATCCAGAGAAACCCAGAGGCAGTAACCTGCCTAGTCCATTAATGAGAATACAGTTTCTATTAATCTAACCAAGACCCATTATAATGGTTGCTTAAACAAAAATGAAATTTATATCTCTCAAGTCAAAGTCCAACCTTGTATGGTAGCTCTGATCTGCGAAGTTTTCAGTCTCTTAAGTTAAACTTCCATCTATTTGCTCTATCATCTCTAGGGTGTTGTCCTCATTTACATAGTCTAAAATGGCCACACAGCCAGCTAAAACTTCATTGCTATAAGAAAGGAAAAATAGCTTAGAGGGACAACCACCAGTCTCTGACACACTAAAACAACTTAAGTCCAGCCCTGCAGCATGTAACCAAAGAAAACAACAAGCAAAGTCTCATAAAATATGGGAATCAAAAGAGCTTTTTATATATTACAGATGACAATTTTTAAAATTAGGCTTTTTAAGCTCAGAGCATTGGATGCCAACACCCCATAATTCCTGCACAAAGACATGGAAAAATCCAGCAGTGTATCTGTCCTGAGCAACACTGTATATACATCATATATAAACGTGGTGGCACTGATTGTGGCTGATTTTTTCCAAACAAACTGGGCAAGTTTTAATATATTTAAGGGAATTGTAGAGGCACTGACTACAGAAGATGTGGCCACATTCTATAGAATAGATGCACCAACTATGTTCAATCTCTAAGTTCCCATCCATGCAAATTTAAAGACAGAAACAGAAAACAGGCAACTTAAAATTTCTTCTTCCAATGAATTGCAGTGGGCACTGTTGGTCACATATGCAGTTCCGTTCCTCATCAACCATTCCTCATCACTGCTTACCACCCAGCTGCCACTTTGGCCTTGGAGTGTCCAGTGTTTCTCCTTGGCCTCCTCCTTTCTTCAGTAATCACAACAAAGTCATTGTGACTTAGGTCAATTACTGCAGGCTCTATTCACAGGGGAGGTAAACTACTTCATCTCCATCACTTTCCCTGAGTTCTATCAGTTCTGCTTCCAAGGTCATCTCAGAGGTTGAGCCTCATTCCCCATCTTGCTTATGGGCTTGTCTGGAATT
>JAQZBX010015135.1:16862-37950 GCA_029593785.1 Cabassous unicinctus
TTTTTTTTTTTTTTTAGATAATTCCAGAATGTTTTAGTTTTCTAAAAGCTGCTGAGAGCAATATACCAGAAATGAGTTGGCTTTTACAAAGGGGGCTTATTGGCTTGCAATCCTACAGTTCCAAGGCTGAGAAAACTGTCCACATCAAGGCATCATCAGGTAACACACTCTCCCTGAAGACCGGCTGCATGCAATCCTGTACTTCTCTGTCACATGGAAAGGCAGGTAGCAGCGTCTGCCGCTTTCTGCCTTCTCCTTCAGATTCCATTGCTTTCAGCTTCTGGCTGCTGCATCTGTGGCTTTCTCTCTTCTCAGCTTCTATGGGTTCTCTCTGAGTTCCTGTGTCTCTCTCCATATTTATCCTGTTTATAAAAGACTCCAGTAAGAGGATTAAGACCCACACCAGGTCACGCCCTACTGAAGTAATTTAATCAAAAGGTCCTACCTACAATAGGTTCACACCCACAGGAATGGATTAGCTCTAAGGATTTGATCTTTTCTGGGGTCCATTAAAGCCTCAAACTACCACACAGATACATCTATGAAGACATAAACAGGGGTACAACCCCCATCCAGTGACCCTGAGCTCTAGAGACATGGTGCCTCCTTTGTTGTCCTTGGCTTTTGTGCAGCCATACAGTTCTCTGCTTCTCCTCTGCTTTCCAACTATATCATTTTTATTTCCTTTGCTTACTCCTTATTTCTTCCTACTTTGTAGTTTGGGTATTTACTGAGGCTCAGGTCTTGGTTCCTTTCTCTCTAGTCTTCCTCTCAGTGAACTGAACTTATTTTAATGCTTTAACCAATGGCACTATGCTGATAATACTATAATTTGGCCCATAAGACATTTCTTCCTGAATGTTCCACTGTTAATTCACATATCTAAAACTCAATTTGTCTTTTCAGTTCTATCCCAACACTTCTTTCTATTGCTGGGTCTGAAACTTTTGCATTATCCTAAATATCAAATCTGACTTTAAACGATTTTTAAGTTAAATTATCTATTTTCTTCTCCATTCCCAGTGTCTTGACCCCTGGTCTGTAACCCTCTCCCTCCCATTACACTGTGCTAGTTTCCTCATATGTGTTCTAAGTGTCTTTGTTTTCCATCCTAACTACACTATTATCAGTTTAAATTCCTTAATCCATTGATTTGGACAAGACAGTCCCGGAACTACTAATAATCCCTTCTACTTAGTCCCATCTTACCTGTAAAAATAGCTTTTACTATTCAATGACTTGAAATCTTCACTTGTCTTGGCCAGTATTATCATTATCCCTCCAATATGCCATGCTTATTCATGATTCAATGCTTGTGGCCATGTTCTTTCTTTCCAATTAAATAATATTTTCTTTCTCATTAACTTAATTCTATCTTTTTAAGTGAATTTCAAGTTACACTTTCTCTATGAGATCTTCACCACATTTCCTGTATATATAAACCTCTAACATCCCTGAACTCTTGTAGCATTTAAGATACTTCATGTCTGTACAGGTAATTTTGGCTTGTAATCACATAAACTGTCATACAGCTGCTTATATCTTTGATTAGTGTGATGTTTCCCCAATATACAAATTCTATAAAAAATTGTGCTCATTTTATAATAATTCAAAACAAAGCAAAAGACATTCAAGAACAGTTAGTTGCGTTTTTTTCAGCTATTGGTGTGTCTATACCTCTTTGTACTCATTGTACAAATTGGATTAAAGCTAAAGGATGGAAATTAACACCCGAACTAGAGGTTTTTTTTACCTGAAATCAGAAGTGGTCTGTAAATCAGCTTTGGTCCCTTTTGGCTCTTTGATGATGCCATTTCCTACTTCTACCCAAGGGTTCAAATACTTTTCAGTTATGTTCTCTTAACTCTGATAGTTAGTACTCCTTTAATTTAAATATCTTACCTTATGTCAACATGTGGAGGATTGACAGTGAGGCAAAAATATGTCATTCTGTTATTCTTCCCTAAGCGACATACAGTTATTTTGTAGTGGCACTGACCACAATTAGGACGTTTATACTTTATAATGTGTAGAAACAGCAGAACCTGCTTTATGGCACCTGTAAAAGAGAATGCTGAAATTACGTATCATTTTCACAAGATGATAGGTCTGTTCATCTATTAACTGACAAACATGAGTTCTTCTGATGAGTCAAAGAAACAAATCAAATCTTTGGTGAGTTGTACTTCAAAAGCAGGAGAAACTCCACTTTTATTTTTATACTCAAGTGGATTAATCCTGATAGAACCTTTCATTCCAAAATGAATCATAAAGTTTTTTGCCCAAAGTACATAAGAGCTTCTTCCCCAAAGTTTCCATACCACTGTAAACATATTCATTAAACAGTCTCAAGAAATTCTGGCTGGAATCTTTATTATTATTATTCAGTGTAGCAGTCTGGCAAGAGACCACGAAGGCTGTGTGTGGCAACCCCGGGTCCCGCAAGTCCTGCAGAGTGCTTCCCCATAGGTCTGTCACTGCCTGGCCTGGGAGCACATGCACCCGAATTTTTTCCCCATTCAGAGTACAACCTGGTCCTTTCACCATCTCCAGAGACTGCACCATGGCCCAATAGTTTCAGGGCCAAGATGAGAAAAACTGTGCACCCTGACCTCCACTTCAGAGAGCTTTCCAGTATCTTTGAACTCTGATTCTGGTTCCAGTTATGTCTCTACCTCCACAACTGCTGTGATCCTAAGGCATGAATCTTCTGGGAGCCACCTCAATCTGAATTTTTCTCTGAAAAAGTGAGAGAAAAATTAAGCATTAGAAAGATTTAAAATAAGATTGAGGGGAGTGGAGGTGGTTCAAGTGGTTGAGCACCCACTTGAGTGCCAGCTTCCTACATACAAGGGCACCCACTTGAGTGCCAGCTTCCTACATACAAGGGCCCAGGTTCAATCCCCAGTTCCTGGTAACTCAAAACAAATAAATAAGATTGATAGTAGTATATTTGATAGTAGTGTATGTATAAAATGTGTAGTGTTTTGTGTATATACATATATATATGAAATGCATGCACAAAATTTTTTTGATAGTTGTGCATTTTAACATATTTTGGAGACCACTGCTCTTGAAGCTGAATGCCCCTCCCCACTCCATGTCCTGATGGTACTGGGGAGAATGAGGAATCCAAGTGTCATTTACATGAAGAGAAACATAACATCATTAAGTACTGACAAAGGGTCACTACTTCATCCAAGAGTCAGTCTGAGGATTTTGAGGAAACACTTATTTTGTATAAAGAAAAACTGGAGAGACCAAAAAGGTCTTTGCACATTTGAATTTCTAATAGCAAATAAGGAAGGAACCATTTAGTCCACGCAGAGTTTCATGTTGTCCAGAATTCCCTTTCTAACAGAGGCAACAATGGTAATTTGAAGAGTTTTATCCTAGATTCTGTTCTAGGAAGAAGTGGATGGAGTTCAAGCATGAACCACAGAGTAACTTGATATGAGTCTGGGCTCTGTGACTTTTGGGCAGATGACCTAGGCAGTCATTTAAGTTTCCAAAACCTCAGCATGTAAATCCTTTTTAAAGTTTACTTATTTTTGTAATTTAAAAAATGCATAAGGAAGCGGATGTGGCTCGAGCAGTTGAGCGCCTGCCTCCCACATGGGAGGTCCCTGGTTTGAGTCCCAGTGCCTCCTGAAAAAACAAACAACAAGCAAAACAAATGAAAAAACCAACTCAGGGAAGCCAATGTGGCTCGGTGGTTGAGCACCAGCTTCCCACATATGAGGTCCTGGGTTCAATCCCTGGCCCCTTGTGATGGTTAGGCTAAAGTGTCAACTCGGCCAGGTAATTGTGTCCAGGTGTTTGATCCAGCAAGCACTGGGCTAATTGTAATACAAGAACATTTATGGACTTTGGTCACCAGTGAGTTTACTGGGTGGCTGGCTGATTACATCTGCATCAATCAAGATTTCTGTCAGTAATGGGTGATGCTTTTATCTAATCAGTTGAATACCTTAAAAGGGGAAGTGATTTCAACACTGGAAGAGAATTTCCCAGCTTGTCTTTGGACAGCCAACTTCTCCCAGAAACCCATCAAGGACCTTCACTGGACTTTCATCAGAGCCCCTGGTTTGCAGCCTGCCTGTGGAACCTGGACTTGTGCATCCCCATGGTCACGTGAGAGACTCTCATAAAATCTCATATTATTGACAGACATCTCCTGTTGATTCTGTTTCCCTAGAGAACTCTAATATATCCCTATTGCTTTAAAAAAAAAAAAAAAAACATACACATGGTGAAAATAAAATCCAGGTGGCATGGCTCCCACCTGGGATGCCCAGTCCCCCAATTCTCCCCAGAGGCAATCACCATTATCAGTTTATTGTGTATCTACCAAAGATATTAAATGCAGAGCATCTATTACTTTGATAATTTTTTAAAATAATGAACTCAGTTTAAAATTTAGAATTGTGATTAGAAACTACACTTACTGTCATCAACAATATCAATAATGGTGTTAATGCTACATTTTTGCATTATCTTTTAAATAAATAAAACATTTTATTCTATGTCTAAAAAATAAAACAAAAACCCAAAACTTTTTAGGGAGTTGTGGGGAACCAAGCACATTGGTAGATACAAAGAAGGCATTTCAAAAATGTCATCTGTCCCCCACCTTGGTAGTTGTAGTTGATTGAATCACTCTGATCATTAGCTTTTATGACCTCCCCCATTTCAATAAACTTTCACTTTTTAAAATTTGAAAGTAGAAAAGTTTATTCCATCTTGGAAAGTACCAGGGAGGAAGCCAAACAGATTTACAACTGAAGGAACCAGGCCACCAACAGTCACATAGTCTATAGAAGTGCCTCCAAGAGAAGACCCATGTGCCTTTGGGGATATTACATGGAAAGATGAAGCTGGCAGATTTATTTAAATCTTCTAGAATACAAGAACCATCAAGAGAAGCTAAACAGGGAAATCTTGGGCATGTTCCCATGTCTTATCCATGGGCTGGATTCTAGAGTCAGGTCTGGCTTTGAATCAAATCCTTATTTTATTCCTGATATTACTTATACTTAGTCTCTCTGGACTTCAGTTACCTCATCTGGAGGCATAATGCCTTCCTTCTAGAGTGCTATTAGTGAGAGTTAAATGAACTCTAGCACATGGTAAGATCTCACTCCAAGGAAAATATTTTTATTATTACCCCAGGGGAGATGAAATGTGAACAAGATGAGTTAATGGACTGAGAAGGTGCTCTGTCAACTGTAAGCTGCCCCTCTACCCCACACTATATACAGAAATTAACTCAATATGGACCAAAGACCTAAATGTAAGAGCTAAAACTATAAGAACTCTTACCAGAAAACACAGGCAGAAATCTTCATGACCTTGCAGTAGATGATGGTATCTTAGATATGACACCAAAGGCACAAATGACAAAAGAAAAAGTAGATAAGTTGGACTTCGTCAAAATTTAAAACTTTTGTGCTTCAAATGATACCTTCAAGAAAGTGAAAAGACAACCCACACAATAGGAGAAAATATTTGCCGATCATATATCCCAGAATATAAAAGAACTCTTACAATCCAATAATAAAAAGACAAATAACCCAATTAAAAGGATCTGAATAGATATTTCTCCAAAAAAGATATACAAATGGCCAATAAACATCTAAAAACATGCTCAATAGCATTAGCCATTAGGGAAATGCAAATCAAAACTATAATGATATACCACTTCATACCCACTAGGATGACTCTATTGAAAAAGATAATAAGGTTGACCAGTATGTAGAGAAATTGGATCCTCACACACTGATGGTGGGAATGTAAAATGGTGTGCCAACTTTGGTCTGGCAGTTCCTCAAAAGGTTAAATATAGTTACCATGTGACTTAGAAACTCCACTTCTAGATATATACTCTAGAGAAATAAAAATATATGTTCACACAAAAACTTGTACATAAATGATGATAGCAGCATTATTCAAAGTGGCCAAAAAGTAGAAACAATCCAAATGTCCATTAAGTGATGAATGGATAAACAAATTGTGATATATCCAAACTATGAGCAATGTTCAGCAATAAAAAGGACAGAAGTACTGATACGTACTATAAGACATGGATAACTTTCTAAAATGTCATGTTAAGTGAAAAAATCCAGTCACAAAAGACCACATATTGTATGATTCCATTTATATGAAATGTCCAGAACAGGCAAGTCTATAGAGGCAAAGTAAATTAGTTGTTCCCTAGGCCTGGAGAGCTAGAAGAAACAGGAAGTGACTGCTAATGGTATGGGGTGTCTTTTGGCGATTATGAAAATATTCTAGGGGACGGATGTGGTTCAAATGGTTGGGTGTCCGTCTGCCATATGGAGGGACCTGGGTTCGATCCCCCGGACCTCCCGGTAAAATAAAAAATATATATATATATATGCTCTGTGTGTCAGTGAGCCGCCAGGCCCCGGGAGCCATGCAGCAAGATGATGAAGTAGCAGGGGAGAAACGCAGGCAGGGGAGAGACACGATGAGATGCTCCGAAAGCTCCGAAAACCAGGAGCCAAGGTGGTGCAGACGGCAGAACACCTCTCTCCTACATCGGAGGTCTTCAGGATCGAATCCTGGTGAAGACTGGAAGAGGAGGAGGATGAGAAGAGATGGCAAGAAACAGATACAGAGAATTGAGGAGGAGGATGAGAAAAAATGGCAAGAAACAGACACAGAGAATTACCCAGCGAATGGACACAAAAAAACAGCAAATGGGGAAGGGGGGGGGGTTAAAATGGATAAAGTAAATAAATCTTTAAAAAAAAAAGTTCTAAAATTAATTTGAGGCAATGGATGCACGACTCTGTGGGCTTAATAAAAACCACTGAATTGTATACTTTAAATGGGGGTCTTGTAAGGTATGTGAATTACATCTCAATAAAGTTTTTACCTAAATAAACATGTAAGCTGCCATAGAAATTTCACACAGAACAGTATAACATGGTCTGGAGTTAGACCCAAGTCCGGAAGTGTTAAGCGGAGGAGCAAACTGGGCTGAGTTCAGAGCAAAGCTCAGTGCTCGGCCATCCCCCAGATGCACCGACCTACTTACCCAGGCAACGCTTCCCTGTGACCCTACAGACACCTGCCTTGCGCAGGATGGCAGCCCTCAACTATTTGCTTTTCTTGACCGGCCTGCCCCTCCTCCTTCCCGCTGCGCCCTGGGCGGTCCCCGGCCGGGCCGAAAGGGCCCTGAGAGCAGTTGACCTCCGGCCCCAGCCAGCCAGCAGCTCAACGACCTAGAGACTTTGGCCTGTTCACCCACTCCTGCCGGGGCAGCTATGCGGAGAGAAGAGAATAGAAACCGTTTGCCCCCGCGGCGCGCCACCACTTGGGCTGTCCGCGGCTTCCCTATCGGGGTCTGAGCCTGAATCCCGGCTACACAGGGTCAGGGAAGGAGGACTGGGGGACACGGAGCCAGGGAGAGCTGGTGGATCGACAAGGAAAAGCAGAGGGAGGGGGCACTCACGAAGGACGCGCCCAGACTGCCGGCGGCGACCCAGGCCACCAAGCGGGCGTCCCGGCGCAAACTCCCACCAACCATTTGGCGAAAAACGCTGGGCTTGCCCCCCTCCCTTTCCAACCCTCGCCCCACACCCGCACTTTAAACCCGCTTTTAAGGTTTCCCCAACGCCCAATCAAAATCCGAGCCCAGGGTGGCTGGTCACTGATCTCTGAGTAAGAAGCGCTGTTGCGGATTAGAAAAGGGGACGTTCCCGGTTTTAGTTTCCAGTCTCCAAAGCCTCGTGCTTTCCGAGAAAGGGGAAGGGCAGGGTTGATTTATTTTCCTAGTCAGTAAGTCTGCAACTCCCCGCCCTCTGGACCAGTTGTTCTCAAATGAGGCACTACACCTCCCTAGGGGAAGTTATCGAAATTTATTGGGCTGTTTAGGAGTGTCTAAGAGCTGGGGACCAAGGGTCCCAAGACTTTGGAATTCCTCCCCTACACCCCCCACACATACACACACACACTAAATGTATTTTTTAAAATCTTATTATCTGGGCTTATAATCACGTGTAAAAAGTTTTTTCAATTATTTCTATTTATTCCTTGAATACTTATTGACCATCTACAATGTGGCAATAAATATACAGTGAATTTCCCAGGAATGCAACTGCCAAGCAAATAAAGGCAGATAGATGTATTCTGGGTTTTTGTTTGTTTGGGGAATTTTACCTCGAGATTTTCACCATTTCAGAGAATCACACCAAGCCAGCAATACCATATCTGAATCTGAGCCATCAATACAGCACACCTCTCAGTCTTCAATTGTTGCCACTGGTTCACAGTGATCCTGGCACTTCTTTACACCAGCCAGTGCAGCCAGGTAAGAGCATTCCTATACTGAAATACCTGGCTTTCACAATCAGGTTAGTAAAAGAGATGCCTTGTTATAAAAGGGGGGTGTTGGATCTAATTGGTTTTGAAACTTCTAATCTAGAGTCCTGGGGACTGTGGCCACCTCGGTCTACCAAGCCTGCCTGAGCTTGAGTGCTGATGTCCATTCCTGGAAATCTAGCAGATACAGCTCCAGTACACAAGTGACTTGTTTACTGTGCCATCACTGGCTGGTGGCCAAGAAGTCTTCATTTTAGACATAAGTAAGCTGAGGCAAGAAAGATTGAGAGAGATGATGAACTGTGACAGAGGCAAGACTAGAAGTTCCTGAGAATGCAATTAGACTTTATGAATCCCCTGAGCAAGAAGGTCATTCCCAGAAATCCTGATCCTGCCTAGAGGGCTATTCTTCCAGACTTAGCCTCAGAGAACAGTCCAGAGTGAGTGAGGACCATTGGGTTTCCTAAAGCCCTTTAGAGAAAGAATTCTTCTGCAGTTTGTTTTTCACCAGCTCGGTGCCAAAAAGTTTTTCCTTGTATCTCCCTCCTGTGTTTCTAGGTAATTTTCTTTATTCTACTGAGCTTGTGAAAATTAAGAACTGCTGGAAGTTAAAGCCAATGCCTAGAGACTTAGTTTACAGAGCCATTCTCATTGCCATCTCCTTCTTTACCCTGGGTAGAATACCTGGCACAAAATAGACACTTCTTATTTATTGAATAAATAAGTGAATGAATATTCTTTGTTATAGGAATTATATATACCATTGTATGGCTATGGTGACAAAAGGTCAAGCCAGTAATATGACTTTTCTTTTTTTTAAAGATTTATTTATCTCCCCCTCCCCCCTCATATGTTCTCTGTGTCCATTTGTTCTTCTGTGTCTGCTTGTCTTTTCTTTAGGCAACACCAGGATCTGATCCTGGGACCTTCCGGAGTGGGAGAGAGGTGCTCAATCTCTTGTGCCACCTCAGCAGCCTATGACTTTTCTGATTCCTTTTGCCAAATTACAACTCAAATTCAGGTCTTGAGTCCAATGGCATTCATACTTTAATACTAGTCCCTTAGAAATTCAGAACTTTTAGTGGGAGTTTGGGATTGCATAGGCTGTGGGCCCAGCAGAGGAAGTTAACAGGAAACTTGAGTAGGGGGTGGTGCCCTACCCAGAACTGAGCTCTGCATGCCAGGCCCCAGCTTTTGCCTATTTTACTGCTAATAGCTAGCACCTGCAGATATCCTCATGCACCGGAGAAAGGTGGAAGTACCCAGGAATTTTGTTTCACCTCACCTCTGGACAGCTTATAGCCAGAGATAGGCTGATCAGGAGTACCAAAGCCTTACTCCTTTCCTTCAAGGCAGGACAAGCTGAAGTGTGTTCTTTGTTCTAGAGTTCCCTGCTGGGAGCAGCCTGAGTGTGAAATCACACCTTTGCTTGGCTTTCCCCATTCCCTTAGTGGCTTCTCCTGGGGGCCTTATTTTAATAAGTCATTTGCACCCAAATCCTTGGCTCAGAGCCTGCTTCTACAAGAACCCAACCAGAGACATTCCCTGACTCTTCAGAAAATGAAAATGACATGTACACCTGCAGACAGCTAAGGAAACCTAGAAAACCACTTCAGATAACACTATGCTATTGTGTGGCAGCAAGTCATCTCTGTTTTTTCTGAGTGAAAATAGTAAATGAAGGAAATGCCTATGGGGGAGGGGAAAACAGATCCTGCTCCTCACTGAGTTTCAGCTGGGCCTGGTTTCAGTTGGGGTCACACTGGGGTCTCTTCACCAAAGAGATATAAATATCTCTTCTTTTTTTTCCCCTTTGTTTCATCTAATAAATTTTATTCACTTTAAATGACTTACTTTTTATTCTAAGACTATCACCTTCCTAATTTTTGAACCATTTATTTTGAAATAATTTCAAACTTACAGGACAGTTGCAAAAATAATACAAAAGCCAAACAGAAATTCCAACATACCTGCACTCAGATGCCCAGATCCACCAATTTTTAATGTTTTGCCACATATGCTGTATCATCCTATCTATCACCTATCTATTTTCTAACCATTTGAGAGCAGGTTGTGTACATCATGCTCCTTGAACACTTAATACTTCCATGTTTATTTCCTACCAACAAGGATATTCACTTATGTAACCACCTTAAGTACAGTTATCAAGTTCAAGAACTTTAACATTGATATAAAGTTTACAGTCTATATTCCAATTTTTCAATATGTCCAAAAAATGTCCTTTGAGACTTTTTCCCTCCATTTTTGAGGAATCCATTTTGTCCAGGATCATGTACCCCCACCCCACCATAAACATTGTTAAGGGCTTGTTGCATGTATTTCTGGATATTTTCCTATGAGTATACATCTGGTTGAAGAGGTTGAGAATTTTAAATCAGTAAGAAAACTAATATAACATTTAAAAATAAAGAAGTAGCACCTGTTAACAGCTTGGCGTGCCTGATAAAGGTAAATGCTGATGCTCTGAATGCTGGAGTTGGGGTGAGCACCATCCTGGAGGAAGATGACACAACACAAGCCACTAAAGCCATTAAATTACAGGCAAGCCTTATCTCTTTATTTTTTCCTTCGGTTAACAGAGCAGTTCCAGGTTGAAACGACTGAATTCTAACTTGCATTTCTGTATTTTTTTGGACTCTCTCATCCAGATATGTTTTCTCCCCTTTACCTGGGTGAACTTGCTTAAACCACACTCCCACCTCCCAGCTTTTTCTCATTGCTACTTGCTTCTGGTCAATGTGTGTGGTCCTCTCAGGCTGTCCCTGCAGTTCTAAAATCTGCATCCAAATTACATGATGACTTTCTCTGATTTCTTGGACCTTTCTAAATTCTCCTAAAAGGGGAATATAAGGAAATGCAAGGAAAACTATTTGATAAAGATTAAAATTTTAAAAGAACTGTAACATAAAATAGGGAGTGGTGTGTACAGAAAGTACCACCCATGCAAAGTTGCACCCAGTGGGGTTCAAAATGTGGTGATCTCTGTCATAGCAGCTCGCAGGAGTTTGTGATTTTTTCATTATTTTCCTTATTTGATAACGATGGTGGTGGTGGTGGCTTTAGGACAATTCTTCACAAGATCCGTTTGCTAAAAGGCAATTTGTATATACCAATTAACCAAATAATTCTTCCAATGATCAGTTTGCCAGAGGCTGTCAGGCAGCTTCCTTCAGCCCTTTCACCAACACAGCCTCAGGTGAGACCAGCCTGCCAGCCTGGGAGTCTTATAGGTTCCACCATCCTTCCATTTAGCCAAGCCCTGATTGTGGTGGTTGGCTCAGGTGGCACATCCTCTGGTGTTTAGAAGAGTAGGACAGAGGCCTCACTGAGTGCTGTGGTCAGCAGCAGGAGGAAAACACCACTGCTTAGGGGCCGGGCCCGCTCCATCTCCCCATCTCCTTTTCTCCTCTGCTACTCACTGCAACCCCAAATCCCCCATGCCACAGATGCACAAATAGCAGCTTCAGAAAAAAATACCAACTGATATTTGAAAAAATGGCTTTTAGCAAGCAGACTTTCCACAAACTGATTAGCTTCCTCTTCTTTATTTATCCCCTCCCATTCCTTGGGTAATCACTAACAACAATTCAGGGCAGAGCCTTCCAGACCTGCTTTTATAGATGGTACAAATATATAATGCATGTGCTTACATGTTTTGAAATCTTAAAAAATGATTTATGATATATATATTTTCTAGAAAGTGCTTTTGTTTTAGCAGTATAGCATGGGTATTCCTCTATGTCAGTGTATATAAGATGTAGCTGTTACTGACATTGAGGCTTTTCTGTTTAATTTACATTGTAGTTATATTTAATGAGTTTAATTTAAGTTCCAATATTCCTCCTCTTCAATTGATCTCTTTCATCTGAAATAGGGAACTAAGATATGCTCCAGCAGAGGAGCTTCTCATAAATAACTCCACTGAATGACATGGAATAGAAAATCCTTTATGATTTAGCTCAAAATGTCTCAATGTTGGCTGCACATTAGAATTATCTAGAGATTTTAAAATATAATTATACTGGTATCTGGGCTCTATACCCAGAGGTCTGGATTGGAGCTTGGGAATCTATTTTTTGTAATAAGTAGCACAGGTGTCTAATATACAGGCAGGGTGGAGAGCTACTGATCTAGATATGTCCATTCCAATCTGCTCAGCCTTGGTTCCTACAACTCTTCCCCCAAGGTATCCTTACTTCACTGTTTGGAATTACCCAAGCCTGTCCTGCCTCCGTGCTTCCCATATTTTATGCCGTCTCTCCCCTACCCCTACCCCCACCTGGAAATCCCAGGCTCCACCCACCTATCAAGAGAATAATTATCCACCAAGTCTCAATTCAAGCAAATTGCTTCCCTTACACCTCCCTAAAATTTTTTGTTGTTCCCTGAGCACATTTTCTTATTACTGTAGTTCTCTGGGTATACCCTATGCTATACTCCTATCAAGATGTATTACACTTAATTGATTACATGTCTGTGCCTCCACTAAACTGAGCAATTTGAGAGCAGTGTTGTATTTTGTTTATCTTTGTCAGTACCTAGCACTAGCTAATTCAAATACTTGGTCAAATAAACAAATGTGCAAAGAGCTGATCATCATATATAAGCTATACCTTGAAATTTAAGAATTGACTATTATTCATTCAAACTATATCTACTGCTTGCTAAAATATTAAATCCTCCAGATCTTTTTGCTCCTTTTTGGAGTCTGCACACTAGAAAAGAACTCTGGCTAAAAGACAGAAACCTGGTCTCATAGAAAACAGCTGTGACATTTAACTTCTTTGGGCATCAGGCTTCCCATCTGCACAATGCAAATCACTGAAGCCCCTTCCACTGAGCTAAACCCTATATATGAAGGGTTCACACTGTTTTGCAAGTGACCTTTGAAGACCATGTCCCTGTTGGAAAACAAAGGGCTAAGAGGAGGGGTAATATTTAAGAAGCTGAATACATCAAGTTTCACCATAGTTTTAATTAGTGAAACAAAAATAAAATCATACTCAATCATGTCTGTCTTTAACAGATATAAGATAAAAATGAATTTTATGACAAAATGTTTAATCCATTATCACAAACTTTCAATATTCCTGACAGTTATATTTCTTAAAATGTTCTCAAAATTGTAAGCAGAGCATGCAAACTGGAGATTAATTGTGAATATGCATGTGTCTTATTAGCTTTGTGTGTGAGAGTTCAGAGGTGACCAGAGGTTGGTGTTGAAATTGAGCTTCTCTCCTCCCCACCTCTAAGGTGACAGCCCAAATATCACCCCCTTCCCACACACTCTAAGCATGGGGATGGAGCTCCCAACTTAGAATCTTAATGATATCTTAACATCAACATAACCTCCTGAACTGTATGTATGAAATGTAAAAGCAAATCAGTATTTTACTAAAATAAAGAAAAAATCTGGGCAAATTGCAATCAAAATGAAGCATCTTCAATCCTGAAAAAAAAAAAAAAAGAAAAAAATATTAGCAAATAATTTTACTTTATTTGGATTACAGATTTAGTCACCAAACTTGTCTAACTTAACTTCTGCTGTGTAAATAATAATTTGTAAAAGAAATAGCTCCAGACAATTCCCCAGATACATTACAAAGCATATCCCATTAGTTTACCACATCGATGCTCCCACCACCTTAGAGGAAACAATGCTGGTTTTAGAGTTCAGGTCCTGGCTCTACCATTTAATAACTATGGCTCTCCCAATCCCATATCCACTCTAGTCAAATGAGCTTCCACTTTTCTAATAGGCTATCTCCATCTTGAGAGATAAACCACATGGCTTTTTGGTTTTTTCCCCTAGTTCAGCCAACCTCTCTGATGCTCTGTCATATCAATTTCCCTGTCCTAGAATTTAATGGGAGATTTGAATGGGTTTTCAGCATCAAGGTTACCCTTCAGAATAGAATTCGTTGAAAAGCTGGATCTTCTACCCTTGGACTCCAATTAAAGATGAAGAGAAGTCCATGTCCCTCCCTCTTTCATGTTTCTAGAGCTCCTTATAAATAGACCTTGTCTATAACTAATGTACATTGAGTTATAGCAATCTCTTTCCACTTCTCTCCGTCAATGGACTGGGAGCCTCTTGAGAGGTGAAGAGTTACTGATCTAGACCTGCTCCCCCTTCCCCCACCAATCTACTCAGCCTTAGTTTCTCCAAGTCTTCCCCAAGGAACCCTTGCTCCACTATTGGGAATGACCCAAAACTATCATATAGTTGGGTTTTTGCCTAGAAGAACATAGTGCTCACACACTGAGGCCGAAAAAGTGATTGAAGGAATGGGAAGTCTGCAGAACGATGTCACTCCTCTATTGTGGCTGAAGAATAAGGTAACTGCTATGCAAAGGAAGAGAGCAGTTCATTGTCTAAAAGCCCTCTTCTCAGCAGAGATGGCCAACGTAGAAATGGCAGAAGAAAGGTTAAACCCTTGCAGGTGGTGTGGGTAAACAGCCGCCTCTATCCTTGCCACACACACAGGCAAATAACACCTGGGTCCACACGCCTTCCTCATGCTGCTCCACAGGAGAAAGAACTGTGCCCCATAGGCTTCTCCTCTGCCTGCTGAAATGCTCTCTGATTAATGTCCCCATACAGTGAGGGTTATCATGTCAGAGCTGTCTGTAAATAGTCCCCAGGATAGTAAAACAAAAAGCAAATTCTCAAGGCCAGAAACCCACCTCCATGTTGCTGGTTAGTTATCTCGTTCTATGGAAAAGAAAATGAAGAAAAAGAAAAACTCAGTAAGTTTTACTTTACAAATACTATGTATTAATAAATTCTAGTATGGTTATAAATAAGGCTGGCAGAATAGTCTGCTGTTCCCAACCATGAATACCTTGTTTAGAACTACCCAGTAGGACCCAACCCTGCCTACTAGTCTCATTCAGATCTCAACCCAGCCAGAGATGACTGAAGAAGTCTAGGACTGTAGGGTGCTAGAATACCAGGGCTTAAAGATAAAGACCTATGCCTCCCTGAGCCTCCCTGGCTACCAGGAAAGCCCAAGGAAACCAGTAGGTAAGAAACATTGGGATTGCGTTTGTGCAATTGTGCAAATGCTGCTGCTGCTAGCAGCTCTTGCTGCAAGGTACTATTTCAGAGACTGTAAGGTCTCTCAGCAGATGCCACTATCAGGACACTGGGTTCACACGATGTTATTGGTGCCTAATAGGAGCTTTTATAACATTCCCTGACAATCCCTGAGTACAAATTTTCTGTATTTCAAAGCAGCTTTATGCAGGTATGCTCATATACAATTGTTGGCAGCTAAGGAAAGAACTTGAAAACTTACCCCACTTAACTATCTTAGGGTTAGAGAGAGTAACATGTTTCACCCGGCAGCTGTACGTATCTTCTTCATTGGGAATGAATTCAGTGTGGACCAGGAGATAGAAAGACCAGTCCTTGCTGAAAGACAGGTCTGACTGCTCCACTTTTTCTATCTTTTTTCCATTCTTGAGCAGATCAATTTCAATCTGGGGTGGATGAAATCCAGACACATAGCAGTTCAGGAAATTTGGCTTTCCATTCTCTGCGGGGTGACGTGAGTACACCTGAACCTTCGGGGGAACTGAGGAACATCAGAGAAAGACAAATGAAAATTGCCATCATATTTCATCTGGGGCTTAGCTTGGTCTAAAACTAGATCAGGCACCAATGTTTAAGTTTAATCATCCATCTCTCCTAATACCATTTGCACTCTAGCCAAATGAGGGCTTCCACTTTTCTAAAACGCTAACTCCATTTTGAGAGATAAATTGCTTGCCTTTTGGGTTTTTATCTAGGAGCTTTCCAGCAGTATCTTCTGTCACTGGAGATTGTGCCAAATCTCTAAGAACTGTTCTCTGGAGTATCTCAAGAATCTTTGATGGCTTCTCAGCACCCACAGAATTCTTTAACCCATCACTCAAGTACCTACATAATTTGGCCCCAACCTACTTTTGCTCTGCAAGTGGCATAAGTGGTTGTTGTTATTACCTCCTTGCTCAGATTCCAAAGAGAGTCAACCCAAGATATGTTCCTACCAAATACAAGCTCTTTATTCCTTCCCAGAGTTTATATGTCAAAGCACTATCTGATTTCATACCCTAGGAAGCTGAGCTAGAAAAACAAAGAAACAAAACTCAGATGCTTATAGAAGCTGGCAAATACCTTAAATATCTAGGTAGGTATATTACAATAGGGAAGGGTGAGGACTGTGGCAGATGGCAGAGCACATACTCTCCATTTTGACAGAGTGGAGTAATACATATGAGAGTGGAATTTGCATTTTTAATCAACTCCCTCAAGTGATTCCTATAACTAGCCAGATTGGGAATAGATTTCATAATACTACAGAACAGTGGTTTCCAAAATGGGATGTATGACTAGACCATCCATAGGGGTATCGGAAGAAAGTATTATAAACTCAATTTCTATATTTTTCATCTGAAATGAAGATAAATATTAGTGCTACTAAATACACAGATTTACTCTAACACATATATATTTTTTACTTTAAATACACATAGATTCAAAGTACATGTTCATTAAAGCACAGCTCCCTTTCCATGTCTGGGAGATGGTGAGGAGAAGGAAGAGTACCAAGAGTTGGACTGGGGATCCCCATGAGGGCCTAATTTTTTCCATAAAGTTAAAAATGAATATAAACCAGAAAACCCTTTGCATTTGAGCTTCTAATAAGAAAAACATAATAAATGCCACAGGAATCAGAGCACAGGTTCGTCCTGCCCAGGATTCTCTCTTTGAAGGAGGCAGGTAGCGTTTTGGGAGGATATGAGCATCAGATAGGCCTGGGTTTGGGCCTGGACTTAGCCGTTTACTAGCTGTGATTCTGGAAGTTATTTAAGCTTCCAAAGCTTACCTGGAAAATTCATTTATGCCTGCCATAAAACAAAACAAAAGCCACACATGGGACAGAAGGGAAAACAGCCCCAGGAACAATCACCATTACCAGTATCTTCTGTATATTCCAGAAGTGGTCTATGCATGGCATGTGTTACTTTAGAAATTTTTTAAGTTCAGATTTTAAAATAAAATTTGGATTGTTATAAAAGTGACACCGATTGTCACCTGCAAATATAAATAGTGGTGATGATGTATACATTATGCTTTTTTGTAAATAAATACTATTTCAATTCAAAACAGCTTCACATAGAGTTTTTGTGAAGGGGAAAAAAATGAGAGGACCCAGAACATAGCCGGGTACTTAGAAAGTGCTACGGTACCCGGGACAGCCTTGGTAACGATTTTGCATCGCTGGTTTTACAACCTCCCTGACTTTGATAAACCATGACTCTCAAAACTGAAAGTAGACACGCCAGTTCAACTTGGAAAGAACCAGGCAAGGAGCCAAGCGGGAGGCCCTAGCCCTCTGCGAAGAAAGGCCGTGTTCCCCAAGAATCTCACACTGAAAATTGAAGTGGCGTGTGTCTGAAAAGTGCACGGATTACAGCCAAAAGGAGAGCGCAGGTGTAAGGCCTTGCTACATGTCCCAGTCAGGCTCGATTTCAATCCGGATTGTCTGCCATTTATCTCTTGTGTTGTTAAGTTATGTAAAACTCTCGGTGCCTCGGTTTCCTCATCTGTGAGGCGCGGGTGATAATCCTAGTATTTACATCCTAGGCTCATATTCAGAATTAAAGGCCATAAAGCACGTAACGTCCCTGGCACAAGCGAGCTCTCAGGGACGGGTGGCTGTTACGATTATTAAGAAACACATGGAATGGCAACAAATGAGTTAATGATGTGAAAGAGCTTTGTAACGCTGAGAAGCATGCTACAAATGTCGCGTGCAGTTCCCTGGCCATGGTTTGGGTCGGTATAGTCGGGATCTGTGGAGGGAAAGGCCCAGGGAAGCCCGCGGCCCTCCGGGCAGAAGGGAAGCAGAGTTGCGGTGAACTGACTTACAGGGGCCGTGCCTCCCCTAAACTCCAGGCTCTTGCCTCAGCGGATCACAGACCCCAGCTCCGCGCTCTGGGGGCGGGCCTACGCGCCCTCCCCAGCTATGTCCCGGGAGCAAGAGGCCCCGCCGAAGAGCGTTAGGGAAACACACACACACACGGGTGGCTCGCCCACCCGCCCCGGCCGCCCTGAAGCTTATCAGTACACAGAAACTACGCCCCGACCGCAGGCCAAAGCGCCCCAACCCCGGGGAAGAGAGCAAGAAGCATACACCCGGGGCACACACCCCTAGCCCTCTCCTCAGAGACCCAGCCCTGGGCGGGCCCCCGGGCCGGGAGGAGAATTGGGGGGTTGGGGGGAGGGAGGAGATACTGAGTTTCGGACGGCGGAGGGGGACGCGACAAAGGAAGAGCTCGCGGAGGAAAAGCGAGGAGGAGAAGCTAGGCGGGAACACTCACGCTGGACAGCATCCAGAGCGGGCAGAGAGACCAGCGCCAGCACGACCAAAGCCACCAAGGCAGACATCGCGACCACAGCAGCGCCTGACGCGTAATGCGCCCCGGGATCCGCGCGCCCCGTTATATAAGACGAGCGCACGCGGCCAATCAGGACCCGGCCCGCGGGTACCGTCACCCGTCTCCTAGCGCGACGCCCTTGGTCAGGTTAGAGAGAGGGACTTCCCCGTTTACAGTTTCATTTTCTTGTAAAGTCTCGTGATAATGAACGAGTGGGTTGGACTGGGTTTCCTCGCAGTCTGTAAATCTGCGTCCTCCAATTTTGGGGTGCGAATCCGAGCTTGGAGCGCGGGCTGCCCACCCTAAGACTTCGGGCTGGAAGCGCTTTCGTCCAGAGCTCTCGTTTTGCGAACGCGCCCGAAAGATACAAAGTGACTTGCTTACAGTGCTTCACCCAGTTAGGGACCTAGAACCTGAAGTTTTCATTCGAAAAAAACTGACGCCCAGAAAAATTAAGAGCGAAGAACGGTGGATAAACAGGATGAACGGTGCCGGACAGAAGTATAACTTCAGTTTATAAGTACAGTGGGAAAGCGCTGCAAGAAAATATTCCCAGAAACGAACCATTCAGAGTGAACGAGGAAATTTGTTTCTTGATTCCCCTAAGAAAGCCTTACCAAGAATTTCTTCCCTGTATCTTCCCGCTATTGTTTAGGTAATTTTCCTTTGTTCTTTTGATTTATGGGGAAAACGACCTCTGGTAGTAAACGCAGTAACTTTGTTTAAAACTTGAGTTTACCGAGCCCTTCAGGTACATCATTCCCTTGCCAGTATCACACGAGAACGGTGCCTGGCTTGCACTAGACACTCCGTGGACTGAGTGAATGCCTGATTGAGGAAGCATATGGATAAATTCTAGGAGGTAGGAATCACTCCCGTTAATTTTATGGGTATGGAAAACAAAAGCTAAGAGACCAGGATTCAAATTCCGTAGGCATTCATGCTTTTAGACGTTTGGAAGATAAAGGGCTCTGCAATTTTAGTGGGAGTTTGCATCGCATCTGTTGTGGGCCCCATGGAGGAGTAAAATCCACTGAGTGACAAAGACAGTCTCACTAAGGAAACCCACACTCTCGAGATACCAATAGAGGCAGCCGAATCCTCCACAGCGTTTTCTGAATGGAACAGTGAAAATAGGGAATGGACCTTGGAAATAGAAAAGGGCAGAGATCATGGAAATCACCATAGTTTTCAGTTGAAGGACGCGGTTGTGCTTCTCCAAGGAGCACAACAAATACCTTCTCGGTTTCTTTTTACATATTTCTAGACCTTTTAATGATCCTTATTGTGGAGGCCTTGTCTAAACCAGAGAACAGATTAATCTCTACGGGCCCAATTAAAATGAGATAATGTGCAGAGTGCCTCGCACTGTGCCTAGCACATAGTAAATATTCTATAATTTTTTATACTGTAGTTATTAACGTTATTTACCTAGTTTTTCTATGCACCCGTTCTACAACTCTCTGAAATATAAGGATAATTGTTATGCATAAGGTTGAGTTAAAACACTCCTAGCCCCACCCCCTACCCCCCTGCTTAACACACACACTCACACACACACACCCCTCATTTAAGGCTCCTCAGGCTTGAAATGTTAGTGTTAACATTTAGTTCCCTGGGAATATAAGACGAAATCGGGCTATTTTTTTGCCTCTAAGTTCCCTGTTAAATCATAGGGAAATAATATGCTTAAAATTCATTAAATATAGACTCTGACCTATTTACTTAGAAAGCCAATTTTAAAAAGCAATAAATGACACAATGAAGGCAGAGAAATTGTTTTTTAGTTTTCCGGGTTTACAGCACCCTTGTATTTTTCTTGGATTTCTATTTATGACATCTTTTGAATAGTGAGGGTAAAAATAAGATATAAAACTATTAAAAAGAAAACAAAACAAGAGCACACTGCCTAGGAGGGCAGACTTCTGGAAAGCTACAAACATGGCCATTTAATAGTGTTATCTCCCAGTTGTGGGATTAACAGACGACTTTTGTTGAAGAGGGCAGGGGCTATATGACTTTCCTAAACTTTTTTTTTTTTTTTTTTTTGCAATGAACACATTTAAAATAGCAAATGTTGGCAAGAATGTCAAAGAACTGGAACTCTCATACACTCCTGGTGGGGATCTAAAATGATACCACCATTCTGGAAAACAGTTTGGCAGTTTTTTTAAAAAAAGTTAAACATAAACCTATCCTATGATCCAACCTTTGTACCCCGAGGAAATTACCAAAGAGAAAGTGAAAGCATATATCATGAATGTTCTTAGTAGCTTTATTTGTAATAGAA
>JAQZBX010015136.1:0-37853 GCA_029593785.1 Cabassous unicinctus
AACCGCTGTCCTGGGTCCCCTTACTTGTGGTGAAGATGGTCTGGATCAGCTTGCTCCTGAGAGGTCCACTCAATGCCTGGAGCTTGGCTGTGTAATGGGTGGATGGGCTCAGGTCTGCCAGGCTGTAGGAGGTGGTGTCTGGACCCAAAATGACTTCCTAAGGACAGAAGAAAGAATGTAATAGCTTTTGGCTACAGAAATTCTCAGGGTATAGACAATGCGTGAACTCATTCATTCTCTCTTCCATTCATTTATTAGATCAACAATAATCCATGGAGTACCCTCTCTGTGCCAGACTTCACACTCACTGAAGAAATGGCAGAGATAGGGAGGAAGCAGAGTGAGCAAGGTCCTGGGACCAGAAGGGGCAAGGCAAGTTAAATAATGTGAGGAGGCAATGACTTAACCATACTTGGTTTCAGGTTGGGGAGCAGTGGAAGAGATGGGAAAAAAGCCAGATTATAAGGGCCTTAAATATCAAGCTATGGAATTTGAAGTTTATCATTATAAGGAGTGGGGGAGCCCCAAAAGGTTTTGGAAAAAGTGAATGACGTGAACCCATCTGTGTTTTCAGAAGCTTAATCTATTGGCAAGATGAATCATATGGGCAAAAAAGTCTAGACGTTGAGACCTGTTAGGTCAGTGGGTTCCTATAGAAAACTCTTTACCACAGCCCCTTGTGAAGCTTTAAAATAATATGCTGCCTGGGCCCCATCCCAGACTAACATTTATAACAGCCAGAAGTTGGCCTGGCAAGGTGGATATTTAAGAAGTTCCCCAGATGATTCTGGTAGGTCATCAGTTTGGGGTTCTCTTGAGTCCAGAGATGATTACACTAGCTCAGTAGACATGTCATGACGAAGGCTTGAGCTGGCCCAATGTGTCTCTTTTCCAGAACAAAGATGTCCAGGAAAAGCAGATGTGTGCAGCTGTTACAATACCTATTCTACTTTTGTAGTTTGCAGCTGGTGAATGTGCTATTGTCCAGAGGAGGTGATCAGTTTGAGTTTTCAGGAGATCCTCTTTCTACTTAATTCCTCTTTCTAGCTTCCAATTTCTGTGGGATCACATTTTAGCAGATGACCTTGATGCTTGGGATTAAAATCCAACCTACACTCCTAGTAAACTAAATACAACACTATTTACAACCTGCTAACAATGCAGACTGGGTTTAGGCATGGTGAGTAAGCACGGGGGCCTCTGGAAGGCTTTCCTGCATCCTCGGTATTGGGCTGGTATGTTATTCTGATAGCTCTCATGGGGGCATTAAGTCTCAGAGAGGCTAAGAGACTTGTTCTAACTCCATAATTTTTGGTGGCAGAGGACAGTTTTGCACTCTGGTCTCACACACCCTGTCCAGGAATTTTCTCCTGGATTTTCATGAGTGAGATGTAAAAAGCTGGGGATTGGATATGAAGGGAAGTTAACTAGTGTCAGTACCTATTTAATACCAGTGAGGTCTATTTAATACCAGTGACCCAGTGACCTTTGTGAAACTCTGGGTCTGGTCCCAGGGGGAAAGATCAAGTGTCAGGTAGAAAGCTGAGCTCATTAAATTACTTGGGTATACAATTACCTGTCTGCTTTCTAGGCTGCTGTGCAGAGTTGTTTTCTTGCAATTAGAGTAGATCGAAATGAGACTCGTGGCTTTAGATAAACACAGGATCCTAGAATGCCTGGCCAGGAAGGGACCTTAGAAATTGGTGAGTCCAATTCACTAATTGTATAGATGTGAAAACTGATACCCAGAGAAGAGAAAGGTCTTGCTTCCATTTATGTAATGAGTTAGTTCAGTGTTATACTAACTCCAGGAAGAACCATGGTAGTGATTAGCAATGTGTGTCCACTTCTGATAAAACATAGCTTGTTGAATATAGCCATCTGTCTCTACTTGCTTCTGATACACAGTAAAATGATAGCCAAGGGGTATAAGGTACAAATCCCAAAAGATGAGGGAAACAGGAGAAGAGACAGCAAAAGGCATCTTGGTGGATGGAAAGTGGGTGGTTGAGTAGCAACTGAGGTGTCAGAATAGAGAAAGCTGGGGGCTAATTAACCACAATGGGTAAAGCCGATCAGAATCTGGTTTATATATATCACAGAGTCCAGCAGGTTCAGACAAAAAGATGCCTTTGAAGACCAGTGTGAAAAGTGACTATTCAAAGGTTTGCTAGAAAATCTGTATAAAAAAAAACACTAGATCCACCAACCTATCCATCTTTGCCCTTCCCAACAGCCCAGATGACTATGCTTCCACCAGCTAGGTGAATCCCGAGGCTTACTGTCTAGGGAGGTTAAGCCAGAGAGACTCTGCATTTGAATCTACCAGACTCAGCAGGGGGCAAACCTGAGGTACCACACTGGAAACAAAGATGAAGTGGATGCTTACTTCCAAGGCATTAGAGGATCTCTCTGAGGTAACTGATTAGCTCAGGAGAAAAGTCTTGCAGTCCTGATATTTGGGGGTTACCCAACAAAATTTCTGGTACTTGTCCAATCAGTCTATAGTAAGCCCCACAGTCGACAAGTCCTGCCTGTGCAGCTGGAACTCCTACTCAGCTATTTCATCCTTGGCTTAAGTACAAAAGGACAGCTGGGGACCTCTAACATGAAAGAGGGAGACCCAAACCAAACAAAACCAAACAATAGCAGTGAAATAGAAAAAAAGAAACTTGGAGGAAACACAATGCAAGTTGTGTAATAAAATGCCAGTAACTTTACAGTGGAGAAACCTGGCAGACAGCATCCTAACCAAGTGTACAAAGTCAGCCTCCCCAGGAATAAGTCATATCAATATCATGTGCCCCTGATATGTGCCAAGCAGGGCACGGCATCATTCTGATGATGTTCTTGTCCAAAAACACATAGCCACAATCTATAAGAAAACATCAGACAAACCCAAACTGATGACATTCTACAAAATAACTGACCAATATTCTTGAAAACTGTCCTGGTCATAAAAGACAAGGAAAGACTGAGGAACTTTCATAGTTTGGAGGAGACCAGAAGACATGATAGGCACACTAGGTCCAAAAAAGGACATGAATAGGACAACTGTCAAAATTCAAATATGGACTGTATGTTAGTTAATGGTATTGTACCAATGTCAATTTCCTGGTTTGGGTAATGGCTACATGAGATGATAACATTTGGGAAACCTGCAGGAAGAGTACGTGGGAACTCTCTGTACTCCCTTTTTGTAACATGTCTGTAGGTCTAAAACTATTTCAGATAAAAAGTAAAAGGGAAAAGTTCATGAGTAGAGACTACAGAGAGTATTAACAATTGATGTCCCAAGGACATACATTATATAATGTATCGATAGCACCTGTGGGGTAATATATACGGTAAAGATGCAGAAGTTCTTGACCTTTGTTGAATAAAACAGTAAAGGACCAAAATTCCGGCTCCTAAAATGTCCTCGTGTCTTCTGAACCATGGTTCTTAACCTTGGCTGACTATCAGAACTGTAGTCTGTTTAAAATGAGAAAGGCTGGAGCCTATGACTCAGAAAGTCTGGCATGGTGTCCACTCCCTACTGATTTTATTTTATGTTTTTAGCTTCCCAGTTTCACTAGTTGAATCTGTCCCTACTTTGAGGATAATTCACATGTTTCAAAGAGCAGTGCAGAGTTGTTTATCTACTTCAAGATACCTTGACTGTACCATCCACGGATTCATAGACCAGGAGGTAACCAGTGACTGATGCCTGGGGGCGTTGCCAGGTGAGGAGGGCAGTTTCCGACTGAATGTCAGTAGCAGTCAGGTCTCTTGGAGAATCAAGGTCTGGAGAAGATAAGACATTTGATATCCAGTAAGTCAGCAAGAGAAAGACAAAACTCCCTGGATGGGTATCAGGAGGCCTGGACTCAAGTCCTTTCGCTACCACCCACTGACCCACTGAGTTTGGGCAAGAACCTTCTCCATCTGTAAAGAGGAGGCTGTCATGTGACCTCCAAAAGCATAAATTCTAGGCAGTTTGTCTCACCTGAAGGGTCAGGTTTTCCTGAGCCCAACATGGTCTTGATTGGCATTGGTTGGATTTTGGGGAGAAAGATACAGCTGTGAACATAATTACCACCATCCCCATGTTTCTAAAGAAGAGGACAGATCAGTGCCAATATTTACAGTCACCCCTACTGAGAGGATGCTCCCCCCATTTCCTGCTTGCTAAATTTTATAAAAAGATCTCAATGCATAAAACCCAAGGGGCATATAGGAACACCTGCCTGAAAAATCTTTCTCTTAAAAATATTTCCTTGCCTAGAATATGAGTCTCAAATACTGGGTTCAGGGCCAATGGGGGACTGGTTTTCCACTTAAAAAGCCCTCCTCTAAAATCTTTTCATAGTCTGGGGGTGGGGGAAGAAGGTCATTTAAGTTCAAAAGGAAATGGTGTTTTTCTGAAGGTCTTAATCGAGTGGGCGCTGGTGGGTTTAGCTGCTGCTGATGTCATCTCATGGCAAAGAACTGATGGAAGAAAGAAGAGTTGCGGGAGGGTTACTGTTTAAAATGGAGTCTGTGGGAGGGGGCTCAGAAAGAAGAACGACCAGACCTGTTGTGAACTTGGCTGTGATGGTTGAGCTCTTCTGGGGCCCTTTCTCCGCAAAGATTCTCAGTGTGTATTCCGTGGCAGGCACGAGGTTGGTCAGCGCATATTCCACCGTGTTCCCGGACACCGTGTGTGTGATTTCTGGCACTAAGTATGAAATATACATACCGAGGCAGTTACCTCTCACCGTCTGAACTGTCAGTGGACTTGGCAAACAACCCTGTCTTTCTTGAGTGCTCAGCTCATATGCAAAGGATTCAACATATGGAGACTGGATTTTTCCAGGCACCAAATCAGAAGGAAGGGGAACCGGGGTCAGCAGAGTATGAGAGCTGCAGCAGCTTTGCAGCACAGACAGAAACGAGCTAGAGGAGGGTGGCAGGTGACATCCCCAAGCCTCTGAACCACCCCGGTTTAATTTGCCCTGTTGCACACACACCCCTCCCTTTCACCTACTTGCATGTCCAGTTCTGATTTGCCAAATTTTGGCAACTGATTAGGCTGAGGGATCACCAAAACGGGTAGTAGAAGATACTCCAGACCTAGGTTACTGCCTCTCAGCTCCACGGCAACCATGGAAACAAAACCTTAGTGTCCAGGTGTATTTGTTTATTTCCTAATCATAGACGATCAAGTGTCCTGGCTTGCCGGGGACTGAGGGGCTTCCCAGGGTGCTAAAACTGGGAAATTCCTGGGCAAACCCAGATGAGTTGATCACCCTACCTAATAATTCTTGAGCCCCTTTGCTAGTCACGCATCCACAATTTCTATAATTCTCATGAACTCTACCCTGATTTATTTTAGGTGCTGGGTTCAAGGGACAGAAGCATCTTCCTTGACTTAGAAGGATTTGCTCACAGGAATATTTAAGATTTGAAGAATAATAAGAATAAACCTAAACACTTCTTGCCCCTTTGCTCTGTCCTCCAAAGAATTCTCTTAGCTAGGTTTCAGGCTGATTTAAGATTTTCAGAGGCCCTAGGTACAGGCAAGGTTATGGTACCCTTTTGTATTGTTATGGATAGTAAAACAATCCTAACCATAAAATAGAAGATTTCCATATACTTTGAAATTAAACTAGCAGAATTTTCTTTTAAGCATAGTTCCTTACAGACTGGTGGATTAGCTCATTGAGAAGGAATCTCTCTTTGTCCTCCCTCTTATTCTCTTTTGTATTTGATTTTACATTCCAGCAGCTGTGCTTTGCTGGTACCCTAAGCAAGTGTTTACTCTGCCCTCTGGATAAATCAGCAAAGCTGGTTGTAAAACCAAGGAAAAATACTTTCTTTTTTCAAAATTAAGTTGCCTACACCTGGTCTCCTCTGTGGCCTCTGAAAAGCTCAGGCCCCTGGCACAGCCTGCGGCAGCCTGCTTAAGATTTTAATCCTGGATTCCTTCTTTGTGAGAGATGACAGCTGCTTCCTAGAGAGAGAAGCTTACACCGGCAGGCAGAGAGAGGAGAGAGCTGGACTCACTTGATATAGCCACTTTATTTTCGTTCTTTTGCTGGACAAGCAAAGGAGCATGGGTAGGGCTTCCCTCGGCACCCCCTGAAAAGCCCTTCCACACTGCAACCCACCCCTGCCCAGCCTAGGCGTCTATTCTGAGGTTGTGTTCAGGAACCACGGGACAGGACGGACCTTCACCTAGCCACACGTTTTTGCCATCTTGTGCCCAAATGTGGTATGGACAATGGAGAGTGGGCGGAGTTTGCAGCAGGACACACTCCTCAGCATGGGGAGTCTTGGACAGGACCTCACCTCTCTCCCCTGTGTAGGAGATGACGTAATTGTCCACTGCGGCGATGGCTGGCTGCCACATGGCCAAGGCCTCCGAGTCGGTGATGTTGGCTGTCACTAGGCCAGATGGACCGTCCAGAGCTGCAAAAAGAGACGGTGACGTGTTGGAGAGAGAGGCCAATGGGGGATGACAGGAGGCCACACTGCTCTGCTGCATGCACTGCTCGTGGACTCCTGGTGTCAGGATGCAGCGGCAGCTGCAGGGGATGGCTCAGAATCCCGGGCTTGGCGTCAGGCTGACTCGGGTTTGAGCCATGATTCCTTCCCTTGCTGGCCAAGTTACCTTGGGTCTCTCTTTCCTCACCTATGAAATGCGGATAGCAATCTACCCTGGCCTTATCCCCAGCATTAGTTTGATTTTCATGGGATGTTATGGGTGGAGAGGTTCTGTATAAATTGAAACGGGCTGAACACACAACAAGGATTATCATTACTGTTCCTATAATTTTCCCGAGGGAAAGAACTTACTAGAATAGGAGGCTGTCCTAGGCTTTTCTGGACTTAGAGCGATTCCCTGTGTAGGGGGTTTGTATGGAGCCAGGCCCTGGAGGCCGGCAGAGCCAGGTGCCACCTTGACGTCTCTGCCCAGTGCCTGCATGCCCCTGGGAAAGGCATTTCCTTTCTCCAAACCTCGCTTTCTTCAGGTGGCTGTTGGGCAGATTAACTAGACAATGTGTGTAAAATGTGCTTGGGGAAGCTCTCAAGAATTACAGTTTTTGTTAATATAACTATTAAAGTTACTGGAGTCTTACCTATGATTTCCAAATGATCTGCACTGAGAAAGTACGGATACCCACAGGGTGTTCATCCCTGGTCTCTTTTCACCGACCACTTCCACCATCCAACATCTCTTTCTTAGAAGTCAACCTAAATATGACTTTTGTCCTCTTGCTTTCCCATTCACTACTCAATTACTGCTTGTGACAGCCCTGGGAGGATGGAGGACAGCTGTCATGGGCTTGCTTTGCAGATGGAGCACCTGAGTCTCAGGAGATGAACTGACAGGCCAGAGTCAGGACGTAGCAGAGTAACTTTGGGACTCCACATCGTCCACTCTGAGCTCCTTCCTGTTACAGAATCTCCTTTAACCAGCAAAGACAATTGGGCCTTGGGAGGAAACCCATTTGGCTTTTGCAATCTGTTGCCGTGGAGAATCCATGAATGAAAGATTTCTTTGGGGGAAATAAGGCCTGCATGGCAGGGCAGACAGGACTCTGGATTCAGATGGGATGTTCTAATGGCATATTATCAACTCTTTTAGGCTATTAGGATATTTTAAAAATTTCCTATGAGGCCCATTCTTTGGATCCCTACAATGAGTTGGACTGGCTAATTGCTCATATATCAAAGGATAAATTGTTTAGGGACTTGGTTGTAACAGGCTGCCTGAAGAGAAATTTTCCACTTCATTCTCCTTCAATGCAATTCATTATTTCCCCCTCTTTACAGTGTGCTGTACAAATCAAGTTATAATAGGAGAATAAGCCTTTATTTTAGAGGAGCACAGACTTTGCAGTCAGACTGACCTAAGTTCAAATTCGGTTCCAGCATTTACTAGTTATGTGGTCTTGGCCAAGGTATTTAATTTTCCTGGGTCTCAGTTGCCTCCTCTGTAAAATGGGGATGATAGTAACGTTGGGATTAAATGTGAAGGGTTTAGCAACAGTTCCCAGAAGACAGTAGCTGCCAAATAGACAGTGGCTGCTTTGTAGCTGTAACTCTGCAGGAGTGTGTGGAGCCCCTAAGGGGTCCTCGCAATGGCTCTGCGTACTAGATGGGGCAGGGAGGAGATGGCGGACGGCTGTGTACAGTCGTTTACACTTGAAGATGCTTTACATAAATAGCTGCATGTGATCCTCACAGTACTCTGGGAGGGAAGCAGAATTGTCTCGATTTCACAGAGAAGGGACCTGACCCCAGAGAAGTGAACTGACAGCTCAGAGCTTACCAGCTCACTTAGCGAGTAAGTAGTACATTTGGGATTTCAACCCAGGTAGGTGTGACTTCCAAACCTGAGCTCTTTCTTCCACAAGAGTCCCAGTGAATGAGGCCCTGGGCGGTTGAGGAGGCGCCCAGGGATGGCCCAGGAATGAGGCCTCTGGCACTCCAAAGCCAGTCTGCTTTCTGCTACTTTTCATAAATAAAACCAGTTTGCCAGCTGCCGAGTCACAAGCAATAATGCCAAAGGTAGGGAACAGCATAGCTTGCACAAGAAGTCTCTGCAAACACACAAAACATACCTGTGGTGAAAGACCCCGAGACAGGCTCGCTCTCCTCAAAGCCCTTCATGGCGATGATGCTGACGAGGTACTCCACCCCAGGGATGAGTTTCACCAGCCTGGCCTGCGTCTCGGTCCCATCCACAGTGACCACTGCGGGCGTTCCTAGGACAGTAGAAGCAAGCTCAGGAGTGGTGGACCTGGTTGAAGTGTATTCACTATAGCCCCAAGAAGCAGTGTGTCTAATCTGGAAGTGAAACCATATCTTTACCCAATACCATTTTCTTGACTTCTCATTTGCTCCTACCCTCTGGCACAAGGGAAGAGGTCTTACTTTTTGTATAATGCTTTTTCCATTGGTGCAGTTGCCAAAAACTAAGCCAGGAGAGGAAAAAACATGAAGTCACAATGTACTAAAAATGGCAAGTTTCTGTTCAATTAGAGAGCTGACATGTTGTACAAATTTGATTTTCTTTATTTTTTTTTTCCCACAAAGAATACAGGGAGCTCGCTATGTAATGTATATCTGATTTAACCAGTTGTCTTGACTTAGGAATATATAGACTTCCTCCTGGGAAATTCTTCTTACTAGCAGAAATTCTACTAAGTAAAAAAGAAGGTGGTCATAGTCAAGTTTATACTCTTATATTTATTAAGAAGTCTAGAGTTTATATTTCTTAGAATTCCAGGGCTGATGAAGAACTTGAACATCAAATTCCCCTGAGGGATACTACAGCATTCCACTGAAGAGATTACCAAGCAACCTCTCTTTACATACTTTCAGTGGCAGCGAGATCACTACCTGTAATAATGTCTTTAGGCAGATCTGACTAAGAACACAGAGAACCCTATGGTCTCTACTGTAGCCCATGGGGAATATTACACTCCTCAGGAATTCAAAGACAAATGCCATGTCCCTTGCATCTTCTCTGCAAACTAAACAACCCTGGATTTTAATCTGTTCCTCATGCAACATGGTCTTGAGTCACTCCATGTAAAGTATGGCACCAGAATTGAGTATGTCAGGCATGGGCTGACCAGCCTGTGCCAGAGCAAGGCTCCTATGTGTACTGCTCACGGCACTTTGACTCTACTCATGCTGTTAGGCTGAGTGAGCTCCACGTCAATGGAACATCATCCTTTTGAATCCAAGGAAGCTCTGACCTAGCACCCTCAAACCTGCTAAGTCACAATTTCCCATCCTACACTGAGACACATAGACTTGGAGACCCAAGGGCAAGACCTCACTCATACCCACATCAAGACTAGCTTTTCAGATGAGTCTGCTCCAAGAGAAAAAGGGCAATGTGTTTAGAGTCTTCTGTCGTTGTGTGTAAACTATATTGGGGAACAATTTCTCATAGACTTTTAGACTCTTAAGGCTGGGAAGAGACATATTTATAAGGTAGTTTCTTCCAAGGATCTCTTAGCTCTTTACAACTGGGGTCTCCAGATGGTCTTAAAATAGGGAAATGGTTTTCTTTGGCCATGATGCTTGAGAGAACGGGAATTATCAGGGTCTTTTTCGCCATCCTACCCAAGCCCTTCAGGCTGCTCCTCCCTCTCGCCTGAGTCCCCCTACCTCCTGAAATGGGCACATAGGAAATCCGGAAGTTCTCCACCTGGGCAGCAGGTGCCATCCAATTGACAGTGGCCGAGTTTTCAGTGATGTCTGAGAAAATGATTTCCTTCGGAGAGCCCATGGCTGTCAAGGAGAAAGCACAAGAGAAACCCAGACAGTTAACTATCATGCTCATTAGTGATTTTCCCCTGGATTCCTAAACCAGAAAACTCTGTCTGTAGAATTTGTGTGTGAGCCAAGCCTTTAAGATGGAGAATGTTGTGATCTGTGGTCAAGTTGTGACTTGATTGAAACAATTCTTTTTTTTTTTTTTTTCATTTGGATTCAGGGCCCAGTTCTGCAGAGCAGCTACTAGCAGGTGAAGGGCAATGGTTTCATGGCTTGGCATATGCCTCCTTTTATTTTTGATTTTTAGCACATTTTCAAATCTTTGCTTTCTAGTTCCTTTTATAAAATAATACTAAGACTTGACAATTATAGAATTCTTTGCAACTCATAAGGTCCCTTCACACATGTTCTTTTTTACTTAAAATTTCTCATATGTAAACCATCATGAAAACGGTGCAGTTGTAGCCATTTTACAGAGGAGCTACTGAGGCTCAGTTCCCCAGTGAGCATTCTTTGTGGTGTGACCTTTCTGGGCCTCAGGACTGGGCAGCAAAGCAGAGCAGTTTTGGGATCCTGGAAACAATGTTCACATGGAAACTGACCTTGACAAGCCCATTCCCAGAACTGGAAGGAGGTCCCAAGCCAGGAGAATGACCTCAGGCCTGTTACCAAAGCAAATACCCAATAGGCACTGGGTCTACCTGATGGGAAAGCCATGCCCAAGGGGCTGTTCTTCTCCCTAATTACCTTCTCCCAAACTCAGTTTCCTTTGGCTTTTATCTATATATTTTTTGGCTTAGATTTTTGCCCTCTTCAGCTGACCATGCCTAACTAGAGAATTCAGGAAACAATTTTCAGGTCTCCAGGGAGCTCACTTCTTCCTCTTTTTCCTTCTTCAACCCACGTTGATCATTAAGTTCTGAAACCAACAGCCCATTTCTGTTATTTTCTGTTACCCATGACATCTCCTCCTACGGCTTTCTCCTGTGACCTGGCAGCCACCCTCAGACTCTGTGGCTGACTGGGTTTTTGCTCTCTCCTTGGAAAGTCTTGGAAACCACAAGAGTCCTGGGGCTTAGAAGATCTTAATTATCTATATTCCACTGAGATGCTGGGCAACCTTGGGAAGGTCCCTTCACCTCTGTGTGCCTCAGTTGCCCTATCTGTCCAGAGTGAAAAGCAATGACTACCCACAGCAAAGTTGTGAGGCTTCAGTGAGCTAATGGGTGTAAAACCCCTAGTACAGCATCTGGCATGCAAAAAGAATTCAATACTTTCTTTCCCATGTGACTCTTTCCTCCACGGGCCATACTGGACACTGAAGCAGTCCCCAGGAAAGTCCCATATGAGGCCAGCTGAGAAAGAAACCCAGTGAAGTGGGTAAACTCAGGGGCTCTCACAGCCAGCCTGGGCCCTGCTGCCTTTTCTCTGACTGGAAACTTTATTGGTGCAGGTCCTGACAGAGTTTAGAAAGCGTAACTTATGACCATTTTCAAAAATGATTTGATCATTTTTGAAAATGTATTCCCCTATCATTTTTATTCAACACTTAGTAATATGTGTCAGATACAGTAGTAAGCTAAGGGGACAGCTGTTGTAGCTAACATGGTTTAAGAGCAAGGATTTTGAACTTAGACTGACCTGCATTTGAATTCCACTCTGGCCTTACTAGCTGCAAACACCTTAATCCCTTAGTTTCTGCGTCTGTGAGATGGGGCTGACTGTGACAGCTCCTCATCAGACTGTGCCATGGAGATTCAGGAAGGTAAAGTGTGGCAGCCCTCTTGCTGTGTATGGCACGAAGTATGTGCTCTGTAATTGGCAGTTTCCATCTTTATGTCTCATGGGGAAAGTGTGTGAGTCAGAGCCAGAGGTGCCCAGCACAAAGAGGCTGGTTCATATGGAAGGGAGGTGTTTCTTAGTTGTGAATGTAAAATCATACAGTATGTTGGCTTAAACAATGGGAATTTATTGGCTCACAGTTTTGAGGTTAGAAGATGTCCAAAACTGAGGCGTCAGCAAGATGCTGCTTTCTTTCTAAAGACTGTGGTGTTCTGAGGCTGGCTGCCAGCAATCCTTGATCCTTAGGTTTTCTGTCACATGGCAATGGAAATGGCAATGCCTTCTCCTTTCTCTTCTGGGTCGGTTGACTTTCTGTTTCTTGTGGAAATGGAACTGTGGCTTCTCTTCTTGGGTCCAGTTTCCTTTGCTTATGAGGAATTCAGTTGCACTGGATTAAGGCCCACAATCATTCAGTTTGGGTACGGATTGACTAATAATGTCTTCAAAGGTCCTATTTGCAAACGAGTTCATACCCATAGGGTTGGGACCTCAACATGCCTTTCATGGGGGACACGACTGAATCCTCAACAGTCCACCCTCTGGACCCCAAAAGACATGTTCTTCCCACCTGCAAAGTACAGTCAATCCACCACAACACCCCCAAAGCCTTAAGTCATTTCAGGAACAATGTTAAGTACAAAGTCTCATCAAAATCTGTTATGGGTATAGTCCATCCTGGAACAAAATTCCTCAGTCTGATGGACCTGTGAAACTTAGAAAATAAGCTATCTGCTTCAATATACAATGGTGGGAGAGGCATAGGATAGACATTTCCATTCCAGAAGGGAGAAAGTATAAGGTAAAAAGGGGTCATGGGTCCCAAACAAGTCCAAAACCCGGCAGGGCAAACTCCATTAGACTTCAAGGTCTGAGAGTCACCTGCGGATTGATATTTTGTCCTTGGGGCTGATGGAGCAGCAGCCCCACCCCTTCCAAGCACTTGTGCAGTGGTCATGCTCTTCTCAACCACTAGGGTGAAGGCCGTCTCCGAGCACTGGGCTGGTGGCCAGCCTCTCCACTACACCAGGGACCCGGCCCCACCTTCTTCAAGCCCTGAGGAGGCGACACTTTCCCTGAACAAGGGGGTGCAAGGCCAGGCCCCCAGAAGCACAGGGGCAGACCTGCTCTTTCCATACATGTGGGTGGGCCTGCTTTCTTGGCCTGAAGAGGTCTTTTAGGTCCAGATCTTTGTTTCCACGGTTCTGCTCTTGAAGTCATTCTTCCTTCAGTTAATCCTTTCTCTGAAGCTTCCAGTCCAGGCTGACAGTGGTTCTACTTATATAAATTTTGCAAAAACCTTGGCAGGTTTGCCTGCAGTTCAAGCAGATCCAAACCATCACACAATAGACTTCTCTACAGATCCTTCCTGGATAACTGCATTTCCAATCCTGACTTCCACTAAGATGGCTGACTGGATCCACATCCAGCCACTTGCAAAGGATTGTTCAGTTAAACCCTCACATGGAGCTCTGTGCTCTGGGGACTCACTTCCCAATATCTCAGGGAGGTCCCTGGTAGAGCTATTTCTGGCCCTAGTCTCAGAGCATACTACCTGGATAGGCTCAGAATTGTTCAAACCATTAATTTCTGGTTTCTTTGTGCTTGAGACTTCAGTTCTCAGTTTATCCTTTTCCTCTCACATTTTAAAAAGGAGAAGCCAAGCTGCACTTAGCTTGGAAATCTCAGCTAAATATCCAAGTTCATTGCTTACATGTTCCACTTTTTATTCACAATCACAGCACAATTTTGCCAAGTTCTCTACTTTATAACAAAGATTGCCTTTCCTCCAATTTCCAATAATACATTCATGATTTCCTTCTGTGGCCCCAGTGAAAGTATCTGTAATGTCTATATTTCTACTGACAGTCTCTTCAAAGCAATCTAGGTCTTTTCTATCAAGCACCTCACAATTCTTCCAGCCTTCATCCATTACCCAATTCCAAAGCCATTTCCATATTTTTAGGTATTTTTCATAGCAACATCCCACTTTCCAGTACCAAAAACTGTATTTCTCAGCTGCTGAAACAAATACCATGCAATGGATTGGCTTAAACAATGGGGATTTATAGGCTTACAGTTTTGAGGCTTTCTCCCTGAAGACTGTGACATGCTGGGGCTGGCTGCCAGTGGTCCCTGGCCCTTGGATTTCCTGTCACATGGCAATGCACATGGTGCTGTCTTCTTTCTTTCCTGAATTCCCTTGACTTCTGGTTTCTTTATCTTCCTGTGGCTTCTCTTCTCATGTCAAATTTCCTTTCCTTATAAGGACTTCAACCATATTAGATTAAGGCCCAAGCTCATTCAGTTTGGGCATGCCTTAACTAATAACATCTTCAAAGGTCTATTTGCAAACGGGTTCACACCCACGGGACCAGGCCTTTTGTGGGAGATGTGATTCAGTCCCCAACAGGATTGCCAAGCAAGTGTCTGCAGACCTGCTAGGGCCCTGGGCACACTTCCATTGTGCTTCTGTGGTGTGTGGTTTCAAGTGCATCTGAATCGGAACCCAGCTGAGGAGTCTAGAGACGACCTGGCTTGAAGGGTGGGGTGGGGTGGGGGTACATTCTGGGAGTTGGGAGATGGGGCTTTCCCAAACTGACCACCCTGCTGGCCTTCTGACCACTGCGCTGGCCTTGGGTGACAGCCTTGGGAGTGTGTGTCTTCTTGGGTGGGAAGGAAGACCACTTAAGAAACCGTTTCTGGCTGCTCACTCTGAGAACTCTAGGTGAGCGATAGGAACCTCCAGAAGAGGATGTCCATATCATCATACCCTGTTGCTGGGATTTCTTCCCTCTTTCTGCCTATTCTTGGATCCTCGAGATGGTCCACAGAGACATTTAACTCCCTGGAGGCAAAGAAGCTGCTGGCAACTCTACAACTCCCAAAGATGGACCAAGAACTCATGTGAAAAAATGGCTCAAACCACAGAGGGGAAGAGGAGTCATTGCAAGTGGAGGAATTGACAGAAAGAACAATATAAATAGAAACTTAAGTGTTCATCAGCAGGGGAATGGTTAAATAAACAAGGTATACGGGATTATCTCCGAAATCTAGCAATAAGTTTAAAAAAAGCAAAGTATAGAACAGTGTGTAATAGGTTAACCATTGTGCCAAATAAAGGGTGAAAAAGAAGGTAAATTTATATCTAATTTTGTCTCTTTATATAGAATATTTCTGGAAGGATATACAAGAAATTGATAATATTGGGTGCCTGTTGATAGGGCAACTGAGTGGCCAAGGGACAGTGGGAGGAATAGAGACGTCACTGTATATCCACTTTTAACTTTGGAATTTTGAACCAAGTGTCCCATTAAAAATAAAATTAAAAAAATTCGAACATTTCATTCAGGTAATATTGCCCATATGGGCAAGGAAACTCTGCTAAGTCCTTACTAGACATTCGCAAGCTAATTCAAACCTCATGGCTGACGTTTGAGGTAAATTCTATTTTCCAGATGGGGATTGAGGCTCAGAGAGGAAAAGAGACTTGTCCAAAGTCACACAGCTGGGAAGAGGAGGGGCAGGAATAGACTCTCAGGATCTGCCCAGAGGCCACACCCTGCTCCACTAGGTTCCCCTGCTTGTCGTCGCCGTCTCTGCCATCCTGGGGTCCTTGGAGGCAGGTGGAGGTGCCCTGTGAAGAGTGGGGGAGCTGGAGCAGCTCAATCCCAGAACAAAAAAGGGACAGGGAATCTCGGAGAAAAGATTCCAAGCACGCAAGGGAGGAAAGAGAAAAGAGAGGGAATGTGGGAAAACGAAGGGGATGTTTTATAAAGATGAGGAGTGAAGGTGGAGATTAGATGTTTGCTGTGTTTGACCTACCACTTCCCTGCCCTTTCCTAGCACTTCAGCACATGTGTGCAGACACACTTGTGCACACATGAGTGTGCCTGCATGGACACACACAACACACATGCTTCTCTTTGGCTGTGAAATACAAGACCCCAGAGAAGAAAATCAAAGAGTAGTCTTTCCGTGACAGCAGGGTCTGCTGTTTCTTTTGTTCTTAAAAAAACATCTCATGATTATTCATCCTGTTCTGTGCTTTAGAAGTGCAGGGCCTCTAGTGAAAAAAATCAGCCAAACAAAATCAGTGATCAGAAGTAAACTTTGGAAAGCACTGTTTATAAACTAAGGTCAAAATCAGGCTCTGTCTACGATCTGGAGTCGTTTTATGGGCAGCCACAGAGAGGAGGCAGGGACCTGTACTGTCTGGGTTAATAAGAAACAGGGCCTTTCCTCTGGCTAAGTTGCTACCTGGATCTTGGCATTTTCTCCATGTTTACAAATACTGATTATGACTTTTATAGGTGGCTTCCTAGAGTTTGTGAGGTCCTGAAACTTGATCTAATCAAATACCCATCTCTAGACAAAGTGGGAGGGTTTTGGCTGATGCTATTCTCCATGCTTATAAGGGAAGGCAAGGATGCATATTCATTTATTATCTGTAATCCAGCCCAAACATATTTAATACCATTAAAATCAATTGGCCATTTGAATTTTAGCCATGTGACCTTAGACAAGTCTCTTCACTTTTCTGGGCATCGGAATCCTCATGCACAAATAGAAGAGGCTGAGCTCTGTCACTTTTAAGGCTTCTTTTACTCTACCCATGTGACCTGGTGATTTTTTCCTATTGTTTCCCTTTGAAATATCTGTCTCTAGTGAATGATATGTTTCTGCAGCTCCCTCAGATTTAGGAAGGAAATCCCAAATCCACCTGCTGACCTTTTCCTTCTAAAGAACCACGTTTTTCTTTGTAATATTTTTTTGAAGAGTCAAAAAATGGCTCATGGGGGAAAGGCCTTTTGTTTCCCCCTTTGGGTGGCTTTTAGAGTTGTTATGAGTCTGGAATAATTAGCGGGCATCACGTATAGCAGCATCGCTGCACTAGCCTGGCAACCTTGCCAGCTTCCTCCTTTGTTCCTCACTAGTCACGGTACTGATCATGTACACATAGCTTTTTATAAACATTAATCTGTATAAGTGGTGATGCCACATCTCCATTATCTCTGCAGAGTGTGTTGAACATTTTACCAAAGAACAAGGAAATGTACCCCTGGGTAAAGTGTGGTGAGAGAATAGGGAGGAGGAAGAGTCTTCGCAAGAAAAAAACATTAGTTGCAATGATGATGAAAATACCAGTAGCTCTCTTCTGCTGGGCTTTTGCTGCATGCCATGCCCTCTGCTATGTGCTGTACATGAATTATCTCACTTAATCCTTACAACGCTATTAAATGGCATCATCTTCCTTTTCCAAAAAAATCATACAAATTGTCCAGTCTATAACTGATCTGAACCCAGGATCTGAACCCAGGCTTGCCTGGGCCCAAAGCTCTTGTAATTACCCAGCCCTGTGAGAAAAAGACCCCCAAGCTATGGGTTTTACGTTCTCTCCTGTACATTCACGGTACCTGTTGTTGCTATAGCACTGACTGGCTGGGATCGCCTTCCATTGCTTATTCCATAGAGCTCAATTTCATATTCAGTGGCCTCTCTGAGACCCGTTATGTCCCTGGTACGCTCAGGGCCAAGTAGGGTTATTGTCAGTGGCTCAGACTGCTTTTTGGTATCTCTGATTTTGAGAACAAAACTGTCGAAGACCCCTTCATCAGCCGTCCAGGACAGACGGAAGCCGTCTGGGGTGGCATCTGAAACCAGAAGGTTGTCAACTTCCAGCTCTGCTTCTAGAAGGGGAGAAAATGATAGAAGGAGGAAAGTGAACATCATTTACCAGCCAGTGCAATCTTCTCCCCAGTGGGGGTATCAGTATGCAGTGATGCCCCAGCTCTCAGAGAGAGAAGTGTCCTGAGATATCGAAAATAAAATTATTCAATATTAACCAGTCTGGTGGGATTAGAAGAGGAGAAAGACAGGGTTGACACATTCAACAATACAAGCCAAGTGTTTGTTTGCATGTGTGAGTTTTGTCTAGAAACAGTTCTATGAATCTACATCTGGACTCAGCATTGGCCCCTCCCATGCATTCTTAAACAAGTTCAAAGCAAGTAAGTTGTTTACATTGCTCTCTGTCTTCCAGTGGCTGAGTGCCCATCCTCTGTGAGACATTTTCCTTTTCTTTGTGAAAAGACAAATAAACCAGCATTAACGATCTTTAGAGCTGCCCATGATGATACTGCTGATTATATTTCTCTAAAGCAAAATGGCTTTTAAAATGTTATGGTCTTTTTGCTGTTCCTGGAGCTGTTTTACTAAAGAAGGCTCCTACTCTTGACTCTCTTTCTTTTTCTTTTAACCAGTAATAAGTATTCAGATAGTAGAACTGAGGTGCGGAACCTCTTGTGCTACATATTTTGGACCTAAGATTTCATCCTGGATTGCCTTAACTAGACAAAACCCAATGTGAAGGTAAATTTAGAGCTGAGTTTCCCAAAGTGTGCTCAGAGCAAACTATTCCTGTTAGATCCTCTTCCTTAAAAGGTATCCATTGTCCAATAAGTTTGGGAAATACTGCCTGGGTAAGTGCTTCTTGGAGATACACAATGCACACTAGGATGTTCTGAAAAGGCTTGCTGTCAAGAATTTTGCTTAACTGAGTATTTCCAAAACTTATCTGAGCCTGAACTCCTTTATCAAGTAGGATCTTTGGATATTCTAAAAAGCTAGTAATCCCTAGAAAGATTTTGGGAAACACAGAGTTTTAACTGTTAAAGTGGTTAATATTGCATTTATCTAGGAATTATTAGTCTTGAGAAAATTATGGATTTAGTCTATGTTGAAGAATCTCTCTGATATAGGTATTTACCAATATAATTATCCACATTTGGTTTTCCAATGGTGAGCCGCATCTAAGTTTGTCAAGATCAGAGTTAAGACTTTGAGAAGACAAACTCTTTCAATAATGTTTTGAAATATACCCATTGGTATATTTTTTTTTGAGAAGGCTGACATTTCACTGGGGACCAGCCAGGATGAACACAGGGAGAGAGATTTAAAGTAAGTACACAAGAGAACTGGACGAGACATCTACAGGATTTGAGACACCAAGTAGAGACATTTGGACCTTCTCATGTCTGGGGTAGGAGAGAGGGAGTGCTTATTAGGTACATAAAGACAAGGGAGCGTGTGGACGCAACACGAAAGAACAGTCCATGTCTATGGATTAAATAGGGGATATGGACAAGGATGTTAAAATCATGGTGATCTGGTAGACGAGTTACATGGAAGGGGGTCAGGAAGAGGAGAGAATGGCTCACTTGAATTGAAATACCTGTAACAATCTCAGTTCTCAAGGGCTTGGTTTGGTGCCCTTGGGTGAAGCCAGAGACTGTAACCTCATAGCCAATGCCAGTTATGAGGCCTCTAAGCTCCAGCTTCCTCTGGGTTCCTGAAAGGGTGAATTCCTGGGGGTCCAGCAGCTTCCCAGAATCCACCACCGTTACTAGGAAGCTGTCAAAGGCATTCTCCGATGCCATCCAGGAAACTGTGAACCCGTAGGGATTAATGTCGGAAATGGTTAGGTTTTCCAGAAGGGGCAGGGCCTCTGAAAGAAGGGAGGGGTGAAAATAACTCAGGTTAGCAGCACTGACTCTGCAGCCATAGCACAAGAACATCGATACCCAATCAATCATTAAATGTGTCATATGCTAAGAAATAAATACTTAGTAAGAGCCTATTGGGTGCCAGATGTTACAATCTGGTGTGAGTCTCAAAACAAGCCTATGAAGTAGATATTATTTCCATTTTACAGATGAGAAAGCTGAGTTTCAAAGAGGCAGATGCACTTAGCGAAAAGCACAGAGCTTCCATGTGTTTGCAAATACACTTCCTTTTTGGTGCCCTTCGTATGTTTCTGTACTGACACTAGTCCACATTTTTAGTTAAGCCAGTCAGTGACACATCTTCAGGAGCTGAGATAAAGGAAGGGGAGGCGGTCAGATTTTTCATGTATCAAAATGAATATTTTATGGATACAAAGATTCATTAATTCTTCTGTTGCTTGCTTTTCTGGTAAAGTTAAGAGACAGGGACATGTCTGGATCTTAAGTAAGTTCTGTCATCATTGTTTGTTCATTCATTCTTCAAACATCTGTGTCCCAACTTATTTCTCAGGTGCGAAGGGATCTTTTCACACATTAGATTTCACAACTGACAGGGCTTCACATCCATTACTCTATTTAATTCTCACAATGACACTGAAAGGTAAATATCACTACCCTCTTATGCCTACCACTCTCCTCCCCCAAAATGACATCTAAGAGAAAAGAGAGGTCTGGTGACTTATGTGAGATCACACAGCTAGTAACTGGCAAAGCCAGGGACCCACCCGGGTCCTCTGACTCTAAGCCCAGTGTTCTTTCCACACCCCAAGCCAACGTCTAATCATCCGGAGGCAGAAACAGATTAGTGGAGGAGGTCCAGTGCTTCTCCTCTAGAAAAACAAAGCAAAATAATGGCAAATTTATTTATTTTCATAATAAATAAATGAATTTATTTATTTATGGGGATGGAAATCCCAGGGCCAAACCTCCTCACTGCATCCAGTTTAGAACCTTCTTTTCCATTGCAGCTAAATGGAAACTTTCAAAGAGGCAAATGACCTTACACTATGGGGCAAAAAGAAACATGTTTTTTAAAAAATTGTGTTTGGTGACTGAATGAACAAATGAATAGATGCCCTCACCCCCTATGCAGAGATTAAAATTTTGCTGCGGCTTGAAGTTCCTGTGCTTATTTTGAAATATTTAGTGTTTATTTTGAAGTATTTTTCTCCACATAAAGATGTCCAAAGAATTATAGCTCTAATCAAAGGCAAAGACAAAATCACATATACTGTGCCACAGGCTGCTTTGCTTTGTCTGAGAGACGGACTAAATTCTAGTACCAGGTTTTCTTTAGTTAAGTAGTGGCTCCGCTCTTTGATGGCTGGCCTCTTTGCACCTCCATGTCATCAAAGCAGCAGATTCTGATTGAAATGAGGGTGTTCCGGCTAATTAGTAAATCAAGGGCTTGTGATTTATAATTCCTCCTCCTCTGTTTTTTTAATCTTTTTTAATATGCTTCTTTTAAAATGCAGAGTCTTTTCACATTAAGGATTAGCTGAGACAATACTGTAACTGGATCTCAGATTCCTAAGACTGAGCTCTCTCAGACTCTCTTTTTTCTCTCTATTTTGTGGGAGGTCGTGCAAGAGGCTACAAGTAAGGGCTTGGTGGGAATTCCTCCCCTCCTGAGAAGGTTCTCATCTCCCAGCTGCTTTTTTTCCCCCCCCTGAGAAATGAGCATTTTAGGCAATTGTAGACTCATCTGAACAATTGGATTCACATTAGAAAAGTGGACAAGAAAAAGAACTAATTTAATCTTACGTGTGCAATGTTCCCTTAAAAATAACACGAAAGTTGTGATTGCTTAGGTCTGTTGTTTCTATCTAGGCTTGTTGTTTATTTTCTAAGAAAACAGTTTTCCTCATACTGTTGGGAGATAGCCAAAAGGACCTAGCATCTGTAAAATACCTACTGGGTTCCAGGGAGTTAAATTTCATATCTGCGTGATACCTGAGACAGTCTGTGAAAGGTACCTGTGGTGTCCTCTCTTCATAGATAAGGACACTGGGGTTCAGGAAAAGCTAAGAAATATGACAAGGTTATATAGCTAAAGAGTAATGGGAGGGGATTAGAAAGCACACAGGCCTGATCGCAAAATCCTCATTCTTCCAGGACACCAGGCTACCTCCAATTAAATATTTAATTGTACTTATTAACGTATTTTATTTATGGCAGTTTAGACCATGGGAGAGAATGTGAAAATCAGATGGCAAAATCAGGCTCCTGAGAATTATCATTGTGGAAGATGAAACTTTAAAATATTTTGAGCTGTTTTCAGGCCAGAGATTTGGTAATTAGACATCATTCTCAGCCTTTGCCATCAAGTTAGGATCATCTTAGGAAAGAAAAATGGAGCCACTTTTTTATGTAATTCAAAGACTAGTTAGAAGTCAAGTTTAATGAACGGGCAAGGTTTAATTAAACATGGGATTTACCTGTTATCCTAGTTTGAACCTTCACTAATCTGCTGTAGATGTCAATATTAGGAAGAAGTATTTTTTTTTAAAGAAAAAGATACTGTATTTCTGGGGCAGGTAGTTCGTAGACAGCCTTATCCATCAAGATTTTTAGACAAAATCCCTGTCTTTGGCTTTTATTAACTTGGAATTCACTATTTAGCTAGGATCTCCAAACTGTGGATCAGGCAGCCCTTGAAACTTGGTGCGGAAACCCTCGAAAGTTTTATACAGTGGATGAGAACTCTGTCTCTGTTTCCTAGGTTTGGCTGTGAAAGATCTCTCCTTCACAATAGTGTCTGCTCTCTCTTCACTTAAAAGCCTACACGTGGAATGAGGACTGTATTTTGGGTTGAATTTCCCTTCAGGATGACTATCACCTTCTCCCCGTTTCCCTGGGTCAGAATCCTAAATAGACGAGCAAGATGGGTACCTGTCACGGCAAAGGCAGTGAGGGGTCTGGAGGGGTCCCCAGCCCAGGTGGACCCTGCCACGCTAACATCATAGCCAGGGTTCCCCACCAGGCCCGTGATGTGAGCGTGCTGTACGTCTCGTCTCTTGAGACTGGGAATTGCTGGGACTCATGCAGCCAGTGAGAATCGCTAACACTGATAACAATCTTTGCAAAAGGCCTAGCTTGAGTGGTCCAGGACATGTTGAAGCTGTCGGGAGAGACATTGCTAAGAACTAGGGTGCCCAACTGTGGCTCTGGCTCTGAAGGAGAAGGAACATGGGCAGAGAAAAAGATAAATGTTACTAGAGGAAGCAGTTGGATTCTCCAGAATGTCAATTTCTCCAAATATTTGCAGCAAATGTAGTATATAAAACTGTGTCTACACCTGCATTGACTATAATGCTAGTGATTTCATTGCTTTCTCTGCAGGCATGGATTTGCTTTTAAGTCTAGACATGACATTTGCTGGTCATGTGTGAAGAAAAGTGAACAAGCCATTAGAGAGCTAGATAGGATTAATGTAAAGGGTATTAAGACTTCATTTTCCAAAGCTCGTAACGGGTCACTAGCCCTATAAGACATTCCAAGAAAAGAAAGCTCCATGGTGAAGTGTGTATGGTAAATACTGAAACTCGTATTTTACCTTAGAGATTCATAAAGAGTATTAGCATTTTAAAGATTCTAAAAGGCTGGCTTTCTAAAGAAACTTATTTAACTTTGTTTAATTCAGTGTTTCATAAACTTATTGATCAATGGATACCTTTTCTGAGGAATACTCTTTGAATGCCTCAAGGGGCTGGTGTTCTGCTGAACATGCTTTGCCTTTGGGGTTTCTTTATTTAGTCTTCTTTTTATCTATTCGGTTCCACAAATTAAAAGCTAATGCTAACATCCATACAAGAGAAATTCTCTGTAGTACTGAGCAAGTCAAATGCATGCTACATTTACGTCTCACTCTAAATGCCCTAAATACTCTAATACTCTAAATGTTTTAAAGGTGAAGACGGCTTCCATTTAAAAAACGCTGGTAGATGCAAAAGTTAAGGAAAAGTTGATGTTTGGCATTGCATTTTCTTATTAGGAAATTCACGTATTGGATAATTTGGGAGGATGAATGGCTTCATGGTGGTTAAATTTCTCTTCTCCCTTAAAGTTTAGACAGTCAGTGATGAGAGCAACTTATTTCAATGTAGGGAGCCCTTTGAACTGGGATGTCTATGGGACTGTCCCTCTAAGTGCTCATTTATCAAATAATAAGGACATTAAAATGAGTTTGATTCAACTGTACTTTAGAAAAGGCAACAATCCCATAAGTTTGAGATAATAGGATCAGAATTGACAGTTGGGAAAAAGCAAACTACTTCTTTCACTAACTTGGGAGTTTTTCTTCAGCTCCTGTATAGAAGGAAGAAGGGGCTCATTCGAATAAACTTTAACTGAACAAGTTCATAGCAGAACTCAATACCACAAAGTCTCTAAGGACAAAAAAATCTGACTCAGAAGCAGAATATAGCCATAAGCAATGGCATTGGATTTACTACTTAGCGATTAGTTTGCTAAGCTAATGCTGCTACGGTTTTCAGCTACTGCACTGGAGAAGTACTGCAACCACATAAAATGTAACATTCTCCAAATGGTAATCTGTTTGCTCTTTCCCTATATATTGTTGTAGAAGCAATCTCCTGAACTAAGAATGCATGTTGGAGCTCTTCTCATGCTATTAGGCAGATACTTGTAGTGCCAACACATTTGCCATGCAGAAAAAGACCTAGGATCTTGAGGCCAGCTTTACCTCCAACTGGCTCCCAAAGAATGCAACCAACATGAAAAGTGAGAGGCAAGCAAAAATTCAGAAAGAGAAAGGGAGTTAGTGTATAATCATTGCTCCATGCAGGCTGGGACAGTTTTCTCCCACCTCATCTAACTCTTTGAAACATTTCCTTGACATGCTATCTGCTTCTAGGGAAGAGAGACATTTTCAAAAAATTTGATGCTCTCAATTTAATGCTCTAAAACATGCACCAAGATTTGGCCAAGATGATAGATTTTGACGCTTTGAGACACATTCCAGTGGGTGACAAAACATGCTTGACAGAGTAAGTGTCAAAAAAGAGCAATCTGTTTATAGGGCATCCAGACAAAGAAAAGTCTCAAGAACAAGTTGAGATCAACTGAGTCCTCCCATGTGGGTTCCTGGAATGTGTTTAGGGTTTTTTCCTCAGCATTCTCACATTTCAACAATTAAAATCATGGTAGAGAGAGTAGATCATAATGATCAAGGAACCAAAACATGGCATGCACAAACTTCTTTGAATATGTCACAGGCAATCCTTGATTAGAAAGACCACAGGCATATGATAATGGATGGTAAAGGAAAAGATTATTCAAGATCAGATGAAAGTATGGTGTAGAAATTCAATCTAAGCAAGTCAAGTTAACTCTACAAACAAGCAGAGCAACCCCAAATGTGAGTGGATATTTAGGAAAAAGAGGTTGACACTGAACTGCCTTAATTTAAGGTGAGAGTTATTTTATAGCTTGAAAGTGCTAATTTGGACGGCTCTATCAAATTCAAGAAGGGTCTGGAGGAACTAGGAGGTTGAAGAGTAGGTAGCAGATCACTTTTTGGAATGCTATCCAGACGAAGTTCAATGGCGAATGAAGCACCTATAATGGGAAATACCTGTGGTTGCTAGGACCATCTGGGTCTGAGCACACTGCCTGCCAACAAGCCCATGAAGGTGGATAGTGTAAGTAGAAGAAGCTTTGAGGTTGGTGATGTCAAAGCTGCAAAAGGCCCCAGACACAGAACGTGCCATGGTCTGCTGGGGGTGGTCAGAATTCCTAACTTCTACAAGAAAGCTATCAAAGGCAGATTCCTGAGCTTTCTACAAGACAGACACACCGTTCCGGGTCACATTTGAAACAGTGAGGTGGCTAAGGAGAGTTTCAGCTGCTAAAGAAAGAAGAAAAATATGAAAGTATGTCAAGTTAAAATACAATTATGGGGTCAAAATCAAAACACATAAGACTAAATCCATAAAGTTTTAGACTACCCCCTGGTGAAGGAACTTATCTTTGGTGAGATATAATTTGAGCCATGAGAAACATATGGTTGACGGATTTTCTCCCATGGATTTTTATGCTTTAACCTGGCTGAGATGGCAACAAGATAGTGGTGTTCTCTGCCTTTTCTATGAGCCATCCTGATAACCATTCGTAGTCCACATAGAATGAGAAGAAACCCTCTCTCAACAATGGGTCACTTAAATGTTAATTTTGATGCTACAATGTTAACTTTCTTCTTGGATTCTCCAGAATATTAAGTGCTACTTCGAAGTTACTTTGAATGGACAAGACTCCCCTTTCTTAATTCACATTTCTAATGTTTTGTGTTTGTTTTGTTTTATTTTTTAGGAGGTACCAGAGATTGAACCCAGGACCTTGTACATGGGAAGCAGGTGCTCAATCACTGAGCTACATGTACTCCTCAGTGAGAGTTGGATTTTTCGTTTGTTTGTTTCTGTTTCTACTGGGGATCGAATCCAGGACCTGGTACATGGGAAGCAGGCGCCAAACCATTGAGCTACATCCTCTCCCCTCTAATGCTTAAGGCATCGTATAGATCTTACAGATAACACAAACTTAAAGTGAGAGCCATTTTCTCTTTTTTTAACCAAACTCCTTGTTTGAACAGGACTATTCTATTTTTACTTTTGCCCTCTACCATTCAGTGTTCTGGAGGAAAGGCACCATGGTTTGATATTTTCTCCTAGAGATGGTGATGGAATTGGGGTGGTCTGGATGGCATGGCTATCTCGTGCACTCTTCTGGCGAGTAAAATCTCTGCGCTTTCTCCTCACTTTCCCAGTTGAAAAAAAACAACAACATCATGAACACAATTCCATTAAATCATTGGGATGTTTGAGTATTAGGAGATCAAAGGCACTAGCACAACACAAAATCTAACTTTTAAGACCACTTTGGATGATTCAGACATCCTTTCAAGTCCAGGGCAACTCTAGCTGTGGCTTTTTAGTTGCTGAAAGAGAAAATTCTTTTCTCCAGATTCCATATGACAATCTGGACTGAGTGACATTTTATGGTGCAAATGTTCTGGTTGATAATAACTCAGGGGAGTAGCTTTATGGAATCCACGATTTGGTCTGTTGTGGGAAGAGAAGGATGCTAAATAGTGTTCCAGTCTAGCATCATGGAAGAGTTAGTGCACTGCGGTTTATACTTCAATGGGCTAGGAGTAGGATGGCTTCACCCTGTAAAGAAAACTCTGGAGAGAGGATGTTAGAAATGGGGGAAAGCACATGTACCTGTGGTGGCTGTGGCACTGATCGTTTTGGTCCGGATTCTGGGAGCAAGTCCAGAGAGGTAGACAATGAAATCAGAACTAGGGGGTAGCCCTGAGATTTGGGCAGTTCGTTCAGCACCAGAGATATTATATTCCACCGTCTCCAGCAACCTATTGGAATCAATAATTTCAATAGTAAAGGTCTCAAAGGCCCCCTCGGTAGCTGTCCAGGAAAGACTGAAGCCCTCAGGAGTTATGTCAGAAACATTCAAGTTTCCAATTTCGGGTTCCTTGGCTGAAAAAAGAAAGGGGTAGGGGAGAAGAAAAAAATAAAGTATAATTAATCATTTGGCTTGTGTTTGAAGATCGAGTTTGTTAACAGACCCGTAGCTGAGAAGAAAGGTCTGGCAGTTCAAGGGTTAAGGCAAAAGGAAGCAAAGTGTTACCAATCAGTGCCAATGAAAGAAGGAGAAGATGGGGCTTTGTTAAAGAAAAATAAAAGGAAAAAGGTATGGGTATCAGATTTCCCTGCTCTGCAGCTGCCACACAAGATCAGGCCTGGCCAGGAGCTCCTGCAGGTGGGAAGACACATGGAGTGCTCTTCCTACAGGGCCTGCTGGCCATCAGTCAAGAGATAGGAAGGCTGGCAGCCTCCAGGCTTTGGAATTGCACTCAGGAGACTAAGGTTACTTGGCTCCCTCCCGCAGGCATCCATTGCCTTGAGGGAGCGCCAATCTATTCAAATGAAGGCTAAATAATTCTGACAGCCATCATCTGCCCAAGGTGGTTCCTTGAGGCTTTTGATTTTGTGGCTTGAAGAGAACTGGCAGTTTTTTGGTCCATGTGAGCCTTGGAATTTTCTTCCTATTTCAGATGAGGTCTAGCCTTTCTCATATTCTGCTAAAATTGCTTCTTGTCTCTTAACTGTTTATATGTGGGCCAAGAAGTCTAGTATTGCATTGCCAGCCAAGAGAGCTAAGCCAAGACAAGGCAGTTCAGGCAATGCTTTTTGGCCAAGAAATAACATTTTGTCTTGGAGATGGTTCTACCAGTGCTTTTCTGAGCAAGGGGAATAAAACATGCAGGAGGCAGACAGAAGCAGGGTTTGAAAAGCTAATGCTCTCTCTTTAGCAAGGAAGGAGATGCCACCTGATCTATGAGGCCATCCCAACAGTTTTGGTGAGACACAAACCAAATGGGATTATGACCCTTTCTCCTCAAACACCAATTTATCAGGAGCAAAAATATTGCTATAGTTGAAAAGGAAAAAAAAAAAAAGATGTAAAAATACTAAAGATATCCATACCACAAGATCTGCAAGAAAGACCAGAAATGGCAGGTGATTTCTCTGCCTTCTGAGAAGGGATGGTTTGTGTACATAGGACTAAAGAACCCTGGGTACATCCAGGAAAATCTCAGCAGAGCTGTGATTTCTAGACATTTCCGCATCCCTGTCCATGCAGTGGTTGCCTATGTTTTATGTTTATCTCAGTGAAGTTTACTGAAATGATTGAAGCAAAAATGTGGAGCTGTGTTTTGGCTAGAGTCAACTGGCCCCTACAGGTAAAGTTTAGTTGCAAGAATTTAAAAAAAGGCGGGGGGGGCAGGCATAGGCAAAACAAAACAAAACAAAGCTGCTACTGAGTTTCAAAGTGATCTAGGCACATAAGGACGATGAGCAATGGAAAACAGTGGTGGGGGAAGGGCTGCTCACTTTAGCAGGCTCCTGGGAAACACTGAATGCATTGTGACTCAAGCAGAGTGGTGGCTAAACGATAATTTACCCTCCTGGGTCTGGGGTTGGGAGTGTGCCATCTAAAGGTCAACTCTCCAGAGAACAACTTTTGATTAAAAGAGCAAAGGGAGTATCCGTTCTTTGACATTCACAGCCTGGGACATTCTTATTACAAATGCTGCTCGGTATACTTTTGCTAATGAATGGCTTTCCCTTTGGTACAGTCTCCAGTCATAATAGTGTAATATATTTTTTTCTTTTTGGACTAGCTATTTGCTAATTTGATGTTCTAACAATAACTCAGTATCTGAGAGAATTGCCCGAAGGAGAGTAATTCAGTTCTCCTATTAAGTACTCACTTTATAGAAACATTTCCTAAAAGCAAGAACCGCAGTCCCTATATCCCTGAGGGTTTTAGAGATCGTCAAGCTCCATTTCCAACTAGCAAAAGAGTCTCTACAGTAACTTATCTGTGTTCTACCAGAACTTACATGTGGGAAGGGTGAGCTTTCAGTTACACCCCAGCACTAGCTGTCTCCTGAAAGAAAAACCAATCATTCAAAAAAGATGTAATTGCAGGATGGGCCAGGTAAAGTTTAAGAGAGAGAGGCTGGGAGGTTGGAGGTCAGAAAGGGCAGCATCTGCATCATTTATCCTAGAGCTGACAATGGCATCTGGACAAATGCACAGCCCATGGGATGTCTCAGCATGCACGGCCAGCAGCTGAAGGGCACATGGAAGAGATCAGGCATGGAGAGAAGTTGACTCCCAGCACAATCTCTTAGAAAGGAAGCAGGAAACCTTGGAGAGAGAGCATTGAGAGTAGAGAAGAAGGTACCTGTGGAGGCCTTAGCAGAGAGTGCTGGTGTCCTACTGCCCCGAATCACCCCATAGATGGTGACTTTATAAGGGGTGGCAGCCTTGAGGCCTGGGACATCCACAGACCTGAGGCTGCCGGGCACTGTGAGGTTCTGGGCCACCTCTGCGTTGTCAGCCTCCTGCACCTGAATGACAAAGTGCTCATAGTCCTGGTCACCCGCGGTCCAGTTGAGTCTGAAGCCATCCCAGCCAGCCTCAGTCACGGCTAAGTCTCCCAGCTGGGGGAGCTCCTCTGAAGAAGGACAGAGAGGCATGCATCAGTTCTGCAAATGGAAAATGAGGAAACCAAACGTCCCATAGCCCAGCTCTAGGGAAGAGAGAAGGAGGAGAGCATTTTTTTTTTCTGGTTCCTGGGTATTTTCAATTTGAACTGTAGTACTTTGACCACAGCTTTCTTCAGGAGTTGGTAAGGATCAGAAAGGGGAACATGTGCATTGTTCAACCTTGTGATGGCAATGCTGCCTGGGCAAATACACAGCCTACAGGGAGATCTATGAGCATGCACAGTCAGCAGCTAACGGGCACACGGAGTAGGTGGATCGTGGGTCAGGGCAAGGGAAGTAGGGATGGTTAAAAGTGCAGGCTTTGGAGGCAGATGGACCTTGGTTGGAATTCTAAAACCGAGGTTTGCTAGCTGTCTCATCTTGGGCATGTCATCTAGCTTTGCTTTGAGCTTTACTCTCCTTACCTTTAGAACAGAGTGGATAGTACCCATTCGGTTGGCTTGTGTGATGATTAAATGATAATATTAGACCTATTAGCATCATACTTGACACAGAATGAGTGCCCGATGAGTGGCAGCTTAAATAATCTATAGCTGTTTTTGATGTTTTTCCTTGAAACTTCTCACCCATTACCTGATTGATTTCAATTACTTGAAATGAGAGAGAGATCGTCCTATTGCTGTTGGCATGCTATCTGACTGGGTTGATAAAGAACGTGCTGTTTCAGATGTTTTACCTCTGGACTTTACTCAGCTTTCTGGGATCAAAGATTATGCCCTGGATCCTTGGCTTGGCTTTTCTCTTCCTACCTCCTTCCATAGTACTTTGTGTTGGAATCAAGAATGGCTCCATCATGAAGCAAGGCTGCTTGTGTGAAATAAGTTTATCTGTTTTTAATTAAAAGTGATTATGTTTTTCTCAGTTAATGGTGCAGATCAGGGCCCACTATTAATTTTTCTACAATGTAGGAAGGACATTTGGTGTAACTATTACTGCTGATTTACAAAGTTTGGATTCAGGATATGGAAAAACCCACTGCTTAGTGGGATGCTTTTGAGGCTTAAATGCAATCTCTCAGCTTCTCTCTTTAAGGCAAAGTGGCAATAGATTAGAAGTTAGAGGGGAAAATATCTGCAGTGATTTCAGTCACACATACACAAAATATGCAAAATACGTGTTCTCAGGGATCCCACAATTCAGTACAATAGGTAGTGTGAGAGTCTGAGCAACCTCTCCTTTTTTAGGCTGTTTTCAAATTGCTCCACATACATCCAATGCTTTTCTGGAAGAAGTGGGGTGAGGACATGGAGTGGTGACACCCCCTTGTTCCTCCCCAGCTCACCAAGAACAGCTGTCCTTTGAACTGTCATGAAGTAGGGTTCCTTTTAAAATTTCACTTGAAAAGTGAGTTTTTCTGCTAAAAATAAGAGTTTGCAAATGACAGGTATAGATTAGCAGTATCCTGCACCCAGATCACATGTCTCAAAGGTCCTTTTAGCTCTTGTTTGGTGTGAAGATATTCCAGGAAACACAGGACAATTATAATCTAAACAGCTTAGGTGTATTGCAACATCACCTTTCTAAGTTTTGCAATCCTATGTAGCTTCCAGCAAGGACCAAGTTTATTTGGTAGATACGGGCATGAAAAACAACATATTTGAATTAGGTGATTTGGTGATTTCTAAGTTTTGCAATCCTATGTAGTTTCCAGCAAGGACCAAGTTTATTTGGTAGATACAGGCATGAAAAACAACATATTTGAATTAGGTGATTTGGGTGGCATTATAACACGTTGGATATGTAGAAAGGGGCATGAGCTTAGGGCCTAGCATAAAGACCCTATTACCAAAAATTTTGCCTATTTTCTCATAGCCCTTTCAAAGCTGTTTCTAAAAACCTCATGAACAGCACAATGCTTTCTACAACAGATGGGAGGGCATTTTTTTCAGGGGACAAATTAAGATGAATTATTGTTCCTCCTCAAATTGAATATAGAAAAATAAAGTCAAGTATGGCTGTCCTTTCTTGGAATGTCCCTACGTTGAGAATCTGTTAAGGAGAGATACTTGGATAATTTCAGTGGAAGATGACTAGATCATTTCTGAAGATTACTTAGCAGAGATTTGACTATGAGTTGGGACTTCTAGTCCACTAATGGCAAGTTTTCTCTAGAAAGTTCTTCCCTTATTCTTGTGCCACAGCCATGCTGTTATTATTACGACTCTGTTGATATATGATAAATTTGGCTATTTTCTGTTGAATACTTACTACATGATGGACACTTTGCTAAGCACTTACAATTATTATCTTATTTATTGCTCATGACATTGTTCTGAGGTAGGTGTATTTTTCTCTGATTTGAAGATGAGAAAAGAAGGCTCAGAGATGCCAGGTGACATACCCATCAATATTCAGCCAGTAAGGTAGAATTCCAACCCAGATCATCCTGAGTTAAAGCTCAGGGTTGTGCTGCCTGTCAACCACATGGAGGTAGGACCTTGCCACGTGGGGAATTTTCTCTCTTCCAATGACAGGTTGGCTTCTAGTCTGGGTGGAAGGTCAGATACCTGTGGTGACCTCCACAGCAAGAGGTCGAGTGCTGCGGCCCCTGACCACGCCATGCAGGGTGATTGTGTAAGGAGTACTGGCCCTGAGGCCTGGGATTTCCATGGAGCGCAGGCTGCCAGGAACTGTGAGATTGTGAGCCTCTTCCACCTGGTCAGCCTCCTGGACCTGGATCTTAAACTGTTCGTAGATCCCATCTGGAGTGGTCCAGTCCAGTTTGAGGGCTTCCCAGCTAACCTCGGTCACTGTGAGGTTTTCCAGATCTGGAACCTTCTCTGTATAAGGACAGAGTTGCTGAGTTACTTAAAAAGGCAATTGCACGCTGGGATTCAGGTGAGATGGCATTTTGGCTAAGGTTGATATGAGTTGTCTGGTTAATGTTGATTACAGATGCATGAGTAATAGCAGGTGCTGAACAGACAGACTCTAACTACTGGCATGAAAGTCAGATTTTTTTCTATTTGGCCTTTGGGAATGAAAGGTAGTTTTAGGAATTGTTCACAACTTCCATTCTTGATATATGAATAGGGCTTTGGGGAATCCTGTAGTTTGTTCTTAAAATGAGCTCAGCAATTTTATTTTTCACTTTCAAGTCATGCCTTCCAACTTCTTAGATATTATGACTGAAACTTGCTTTGAAAGAGAAGTCACCTCTCACTTTTGTAACAGGGAGAGTAGGCGGAATTTTCCATGGGTTTGGCTGCCACACTACTATTAGGATTTGGCCAAATAAGGAAGTATGGCATTTGGGATGAAACAGGGATGATTCACCAGTGTTCGCTGAACATGATAGGGGCCAAAGCCAGTTTAGAGTAGGACAGAGGTTTGATCCTTCCTGGGCAGAGACAATAGGATTGAAGCAAATTAGGGACTTGGTCTAGAATACCTGTTGAGACTTCAGCAGAGAGGGGGGTTGTGCTGAAGTCTGGAGTGACCCCGCGGATGGTGATGCTATAATGAGTAGCTGCTTTGAGCCCAGTTAGGTCCACCGACCTCAGTCCTCCTGGGACTGTGAGGTTCTGGGCTGCCTCTACTGTGTCAGCCTCCTGCACCTGAATGAAAAAGTGCTCATAGACCCCTTCCGGAGCAGTCCAGTTGAGTTTGAGGGCATCCAAGCCCACCTTGGCCACCGTTACCTCTCCCAGCATGGGAGTTTCTCCTGAAGAAGGACAAAGAACTAGTTTAATGATCACATCACACACCAGATTCAGGAAATTTTAAACAGGAGAATAAGCTTTATGTCACTTTAAAAAGTTGTCTTTCTTTAGATAAACATGCATCATGCCGCTTCCTAAATTTTAGAAATATAGCAAAGAGAGAGAGGTGTAGGAAAATATTGGTTTCCTGTCTTACTAGGGAATTGTACTAGCCTCCAGCAGATGAGAGGATTAATTTTGTGATTTATTTTCCCTTTAAATAGAGTGTCTTAACAGCTCTTAACAGGGATGAACCTGTTTTTGAAGCTCAAGCTCGCTCCACTCGGGCTGAGTGCATCTCTGCACAGTTCCAGAGGGTGCCAGTCACCTGCAAGGCAATGTGAATGGTCACCCTGGAGCTGTGCAACCCGATGGGCTGGCTTTCCATTATTAGACACTACAGCATTATAACTTGTGGCAGAACACCTCCGCTCAAAAGCTAGATGCATCTGATTATCCGTGGGTGGTTTCCTGTTGGGAAAAACAGAAGCTATGGGTAGAAAGGTAAGAGGTACCTGTGAAGGCCTCAGCAGAGAGCGCTGGCGTCCTACTGCCCTGAATCACCCCATAGATGGTGACTCGATAAGGCGTGGCGGCCTTGAGGCCCGGGACGTCCGCAGACCTGAGGCTGCCGGGCACCGTGAGGTTCTGGGCCGCCCCCGCCTTGTCAGCCTCCTGCACCTGAATGACAAAGTGCTCATAGGCCTGGTCATCCACGGTCCAGTTGAGTCTGAGGCCATCCCAGCCAGCCTGAGTCACGGTGAAGTTTCTCACTTCAGGGGCTTGCTCTGAATAATGACAGAAGTGGGCTCAGTTAAACCATTCCTCAAAACATGTTCATTCTCAGAATCCGGACACGGTAAACCTGCTGCCAGTGTGGAAAGGCTGTCAGGGCCTGAGTAAAATATTTTTGCTCCCTCGGTCCCTTAGCATTGCAGTCCCTATTAAAATATCAACAGAAAAATATCAATATAATCATTTCGCTACCATACATATTTGAGTTTGTCTTTCAGAAATGGCATTTTCCTGTTGACAAGTGTCCTGTAGATTTAGAAAACTTTGAAGGTGCACGTTAGTGGCGCCCTGAGCTTCCGTTTCCATTTTAGAAAGTGCCCCTCATCCTAAGCGGGGAGCCATCAGAGAGTCTTGTGGTCTTGGTCTGAGCTTTGCAGCCTTCTGTATTTTGACACAATTGGATCCTCCTGGATATCACTCCTTTCCATGCCTCCTCAATCTCTATCAGGTCTATTTTCCAGCTTTTTAATATTGGGATTAAATCAGTTTGCTCACACCACTTTAGAAAAGAGCAGAGATTAACGTAGTACAAGTAAGGCAGAACTGAGAAAGGCAAAGAGTTAGGAAATGTGTTCCCTTCTGATAGAAAGAAAGACTGAGGCCCGGGGAAAAACGGAGCTTATTAAGCTCAATTTAATTGAATCTGCCATTTCCACTCAGCTCCTGAGCATGTGAAAACTCTGCCTTAAGGGAGGATAATTTGCCCATGGCTGACCTTAAGTGGACTTTGATGACCTAGGAAGAAAGGAAATGGAGCCTATGAACAAGAAAGTAGGAACTACCTTTAGTTCATTTAAAAGGACAAATTCATTTTCTATTTATGCCTATCATTGCTGCCAATTTCAAATGAGCCTTATATGTGCATTAAAAAAGGGTTCTAACTTGAAAATATTAGCTTACAATTTGATGGAGGATATCTTTTCACAAGGGAAAGCTTTTCTTGTCTAGAATCTATTTGATCTAGACCTTTCTAAATTCTGGAGAAGTTTCTTCCTAATTGTTTTATGTTGGCAAAGCTTATACTTGAAGAGAGGTCAATAAGCTACGACCTGAGGACCAAATCTGGCCTGCCACCAGCAAGCTAACAATGGTTTTTACATTTTTAAATGGTTAAAAAAAAGAAAAATGTTTCATGACAGATGAAAATTATATGAAATTTAAATTCCAGTGTGCATAAATAAAGTTTTATTGTAACACAACCACACTCGTTCATTTACATGTTGTTGACGGGTACTTTTGTGCTGCAACTGCAGAGGTGAATAGTTGTGACAGAGGCTATGACAGTTTAGAGCGAAGTCTAAACTGTTTACTTTCTCGCCCTTTACAGAAACTTTTGGCCTACCCCAAACTTGAACTACAATCTCTGGGCTCCTCATTTCCCTTGGAATCCTGTCCTGGAGCTCACACCCAATGCCCTAGAGCAGTTTTTAATTGTCAACACATGGTCTTTATGAGAAAGAGAAGACCAAAGCTCAAAGTGATATATCTATTTTTTGGGGGAAAAATCAGCCATCCCTAAGCTCACTGTTCCTTGTGAGCCCACGGCAGTGCTCACAGATACAACAAATATACCCTTGAACATGGGGTTTAAACATAACTGCACTCAGGACATGTCCTTTTTGAATATGCCAGGGTCATAAAAGAGATGCAGGAGGAAAGCAAATCTAAGCAAAGCTGTAAGGTCACGAAAATTGATCTTTATGGCCCTAAAACTCCCCATCTCGTCCCATTCTCTTCTCTTTGGTCCTCTTGCCATTAAAAATTGCTTAATATTTAATATTGAGCTTACCTGACTTTGACAATTTATCCCTTAGTGTGAATTAAGTCACTCTTTCCCCCTCTCCACTTATCTATCTTTATTTTCAGTTCCACATTGCCTTATCTGTCATTGTGATACGAAAAGTATTTTTTTTCCACGAAAGAAATTTCAGGAATCAGGTTGGAAGAGATGTGGAAAAGCGTAACCTAACTAGGGAGGGAAGACGTGATTTTGGATTGCCTGTGAAGGACAGATAGAGGAGGAGGAAAGCATCTCTTTCTGATGGGAATCATCTTTGCTCCTTGAATCAGCCTTTTGATATCACTGATACTATGCAAACAATGCCATTCACACCCCTCTTCATCTGTCCATACATTTGACAGAGTTACTTTCACATAATATCATGTTGCTCAATGAAGAGTAGTGGTTATGATGATGATATTGCCACCAAAACATTTTGGCTGTTCCTCTACTTTGTTTCTTTCCTTTTTTGTTCTTGTTTTCTTTGTTTTGGCAGGCAAGTCAAGAAAGAGAACCAGCTTATTAGTTAGGAAATGCTGTGGTGTGGCTGTGCCCACAGTGGATGCTTTGGTGCCCCCCTCAGACCCTTTCATCAAGATGGTGCCCCTATCTCCCAGCTGCTGGCAGTGCCACTTGCTAAAGTTTACCTTTGCCCTGTGCACTGGAGAATTGCTCTTGGCTGAACCGGGGCCTTTTCCTCCACATTATGTTTCCCCTGTCCCCAGCTTTGCAGCTAGTGGCCAATGACTCATGGACACAAGGCCAGCCCTTTGCCTCTAGGAGGGACCAAGTCTGTGGGCCAGCGTGAGCTCCAGACCCCCCTTGGAATTAGCCAGACCTTTGTTTGACTTCTTCCCCTGCCCGATCCTGCTTTCTTCACTACACTTTTCCTAAGAGCCCTCCTCCATTAAATCACTTTCAAAAAGAATCCTCATCTTAGATTCCGATTTTAGGGAATCAGACCCAAAGCAGCATCTATTCCTCCTTCCAAAATGCAAAGGGATGTTCCCCCAATGCATGGTCTTAAAAAGAAAAGATGCAACATAAAGGCTGGAATCTTGCCAACTTCACTGTAGAAATGAGTAGTTTAATAGAGGATAGGTAAATTCTATGGCAGCTCCATCATGTGTACACACACACACCACATGCACATGCACACAGAACTTGAACTACGCTCCAGACGGAGGCAATCTCGCTCGGGCCCGTGGCTCTTAATTGCCAGCTGTATGCTAAGGACTCCCACATTCACATCCCCAACCCGGAGCCTGAATGCAAGACTTATCTATCCAACAGCCTATGAGCTGTCATCACCTGGATGTCTAGCAGACATCTCAAACTCAGGTCAAGGTTGGGACCTTGATCTTTCCCCTTAAATTTGATTCTCCCCCAGGGTTCCCTATCTTGATAAATAGTGCTAGTATTCATCTAATGCAAACATTTTGGAGACATTGTTGACATCCACTCCTCCAACCTCCACCATCGAGTCTATAAGTAAATCTTGGCTCTACCTTCAAGACAGAGTTCGACTTCAGCAACTTCTCATTTCCTCCAGGGGTACCGTCCCTCTCTAAGCTACCATCATTCTTTAAGTGTACTAAGCAAAAATGGCCTCCTAGCTGGTCTTGCTGCTCCCACACTTGCCCCTTGACAGTTTAATTTCCATAGAACAGTCAGAAGAATCCCAGCAATGTATCTTTTTCTCTGTTCTCAGCCCTCCAATGACTTACCATCTCAGTTAGAATAATAAAAAAAAATCCAAAACTGTCTCTGTATCTATCTATCTACCTATCTATCTA
>JAQZBX010015137.1:0-37853 GCA_029593785.1 Cabassous unicinctus
CACTCCACCAAATTTGGGCAGAATCCAGGGTCGCTTCTCTGGGCTCATTCTGAAACCTAGTTGTTTAGAACTGGGCTTATGAATAAGTCCCAGTGTCCACATCTGTAAAAGGGGAGCACTGACGCTACCCTGATTGCAACACACACATGCCTGGAGGGTCACACAGGAGGCTGCGTGAAAGAGCGGAGAAAAGGATAAAGATGCTGTTCAGGAGATAGGGCTTCTGGGGCCACAGCACACTGCCAGGTGGGGAGCGAGTGAGGAACGCACCTGCGGCCTGGTCCTGTGGTGTAACTAGACGGGAACAGCTGGAGACTACTGGACGCACACGGAACACAGCACTTCACTAACAGCGGCTGCCCTTGGGGAGCGGGGGTGGGGAAGTGGGGAGCAGCTTTCTGGACCATCTGAATTTTGTGATGGTGTCCCTTCCCCTCCCCTTCCAGCTCCCTGCCCCTCCCCTCCTCTCTTCTCTCCTTTTCTTTTTTGAAACCAAAAACATGCACTGCTTTTATACTAAAAAGAAACTGAAATTTCAAAACCGACTGCCCTGTGTTTGCTATCTCCACCCAGATGCTTAGCAGGCCCCTCAAATGTCACCTGCCTAAAACTTACTCCTAACCTCCCCCCAAGCCTGCCCTCCCTGAAGTCTTCCCTCTATTCAAAAACAGCAGCTCCGTCTTCCCAGTTCTTCAGACCCAAACCCTTGTAGGCATCCCTGACTTTTCTCTTTCAAACCTTCCATCCCAACCATCAGTCCATCCTGTTGGCTCTGCCTTCAAAACACACCCTGAATCCAACAAGGGAGAAGGAATCCACTGTGCGCCCCGGGCCACCAGCCTCACTCGCCAGGACATGGCAATAGTTTTCTATTCTCTGCTCTTGCCCTTGGCTCCCTCTTCCCCTTTGTCAAAGTCCTACTAAGGCCCTAGAAAGCCTCACACACCTGACTGCCCCCATTACCTCTGCAACCTCATCTATCACTCCCCTCTCGCTTACTCTGCTCCAGCCACACGGGCCTGCTTGCTGTTCCTCCAAAATGCTCAGCCCATTCCAACCTCAGGCCCTTGGCACATGCTGTTTTCTCTGCCTGGGGTGCTCTTTATCTAGGTATCCATGTGGTTCCTCCTCTCCCTTCCTTCAGGTTTTTGCTCAACCATCATCTCAATGAGGTCTTCGCAAACCACTCTATTTAAAACCATAGGCTCCTCTCCCTACTCTCCCCACCCCCACATCTTATTTTCCTCGGCAGCACTTGCCACCATCTGACACACCATGAATCAATGCCTGACAGAGGAGGCACTCAACAAATAAAACGCGGCTCTATATTTACTGACTCAGAAAAACATTCCCCACATTTTCTTGAAAGAGAAAAGCAGTTGCCAAAGAGCAGAGATAATGCAATTCCATTCGCTAAAATTATCTGCAAGCATTTCCGTGCGATGTACTCAGAGACATATGTCTGCTGAGGCACTGGGACCAAACTGCTCCCAGAAGTGGTCCCTGAGCACTGGACTCTGGGTCATCAAATTTTTTTGCCATGAACATCCATGATTAATTCTCCAAACAGAAAGAAACAAAGCATTTTGAAGAAAACACATGAAAGCAGGCAGAAATGGGCGCCCGAGCTGGTCCTAGCAGGACTCACACCCAGGCGTCTGCTAGAATAGTCCTGGCTGGAGCCGGTGGCAGATCTCGCAAAGGGAAACTGGCGGTTTTCTGGCCCTGGCTGGGAGTGAAGGCGAGAGCCCCTGGTTTCTGTGCACCCAGGCCCCATTCCTCCCTCCCGCGGCCATGCGGTGCCTGCAGAGTGAGAGGAGGCGAGTGGGCTCTGTCCACCCCTGCCTGGGCCCTGCCAGAACCCCGCCTGCTTCCTGCGGCTCTCGGCTGGACACGCAGAGGAAGCCAGGGGGCTGGCAAGACCCTTTTTTTGCGGTCGTGTAATGCAGACGAGGCTTTGATTCCAGAAATGGCATGAGGCCAGCTGAGCATGTCAAACCAGGCTGTCACTGGAAGCCCAGGGAGGCGGGGGCCGGCAGCTCCCCCCATCCCTTCCCCCAACCGCAGGATGCCCAATTCTACTGTTTCCATTCTTGGGCAACCAAAGATCTCCAAGAAAGATATGTGGGGATCTGGAAGGAAGCTGCTGTCCCTGCAGGTCTGGCCAATGACCCAGGTCAGGGACCCCTTGTCACTATAGAGTGGTCCACGGAGAAGCCCACAGACTGGCAGGGGCTGCTATGTGGCTAGCATCGAAGGTTTAAGAATAGGCCTGGGGGTACAGGCACCTTGTCCCATCACAGTCCGTGGGCCAGCAAGGGAGCTCCTGCCGCCTTTTCGAGGCTCTGAAAGGAGAGGCAAGAAAGGGATGCTCTGGGAGGGCTTGAGGCCTCCCAGGAGGAGGGCTAGGGCTCTCGAGGCCACACCTGGGTGCAGGGGAAGAGGCCCCCTGCAGGACAAAGCCCCCACAGCCTCGAGGACCAGATGTCAAGCCCGCCCAGAGTCTGACCTGCAAGGAGTCTCCCCTGAATATGCCGCACAAATAGAATCACATGTTGACTGTCTGGGGTTCATGAACCTCACCCCTGCAAGTCCATGCGTGAACTTGAGGTTAAGAAGCTCTCAGGGTACAAATGAGGAAACCGAGGCCTCCAAAAGGGACAGGACTTGCCAAGTCACAAAGCCAAGGCAGAGCTGAGACCAGGGTCTAAGGCGTAACGGCCCCGAGTCCCAGCAGCCACGGAAAGCCAGGCAGCCAGTGCGTCGAGCCGGCAACCCCAAATCCAGAGGCCGGTGTTTCCACCCACGGAGTTCCATGGCCTAGGTCACGTGTGGTCTGGGGAATGCTGCAGGCGTCTCACACCTTTGGAAACAACGTGCATTAGGAAACCCCCAAGACGGGCTCCCAGCACGTGGGATTTCCCCAGCTCCTCTAAACCCTCTTGACTGTGGTTCACCTCCCCGGGGGCTCTTTTACCATTCTGATAAAAAGGACCTAATCCAAATACTGGAAGCCCTTCCCAACCACCTCATCCCTCACTGATCACCTACAGCTCTTAGGCCTGACTTCACAGGCCTGTACCTTTGGGAGGAATCCAAGGCTAAAGAAAAAATTGGGGCCCTCCCTTTGCCTCTGCAGTAGGCACCTGTGGTATGGATGACACCCCCCACCCCACCCCCCACCCCGAATCCATTCCTTCTTCTTCAGGTAACACTTTGATTTTCCTCAGAAAGCCACCCCTCCATAGGCATGCCAGATTCAGCCAATAAAAAATACAGAACTCAGTTAAATTTGAATATCAAATTAACAACAAATAATTTTTTGGTATAAGTATGTCCTATGCAGCATTGGGGACAGGCTTACACTAAAAAAACTGTCATTTATCTGAAAGTCAAATTTAACCAACCCTCCTGTATTTTATCTGGAAATCCTAACCACCCCAACAATCACTCACGTGGCGGGGACAGGACTCGTTTCTCCCCCTATCCCGGAGGATGGACATATGACCCAGGCCTGACCAGTGAAAGTTCAGCACCTCTCCAGCCTCAGGGATTGGTCAGAGCCGGACACATGACCTAAGCCCAGCAGAAGAGATGCAATCCCAGGACACCTGCTGAACAAAAAACTCTTTCTACGGACATCAGTGGGATGTGATGGTGGGAATCTGACGCTGTTGAAAACATTTTACCTCCATACAGAGAGGTCCTGTCTAAGAAAAACGCCAATACAAAGGAAAACAGCAGGAAGGTGAAACAAGAGAAAATGGGTCCTGACAACATCACTTGAGCCCCTGGATCAAACCGTGCCTGAAGCTAATGCTTCCTCTGAAGCTGGTACTTTTCAATTACAAGGACCACTAAATCCCCTTTTTTTGCTTATGGCACTTTGAGCTTGTTTTCTGTCAAGCCACTAAATGAGCCGTGCTCAGTCCAGCCTCCTCGCACAGAATCGTCCATGCTCAGTGAAAACTTAAGTTGCACAGGTCTCTAACATTGTCCTTTACCATGGAAGGCAGGGTGGGGCTAGGGGAAAGGCTATCAAGTCAAACAGGGCTTGGTTCCCATCCCAGCTCCATCCTATCCTCATTCCAAGGACTTGCACAACTGACAGTCTCTGGGACTCTCAGTCTCATCTGTAAAATGAAGATTCCAATACCTATGTCTGGTGTGACCATATCATCTCGCTGCCCAAACTGGGAAACTTGAGAGTGAACGGGGCGCTCTTACTAACTAGGCCAGGACAACAGGGGTGACTGGAACTGTCGTGGGAAAACAGGCCATGAGCTTGCTCATCTCCACCCATCTCTCCGAACACTCTGCTCTCCCCAGGGCAAACGCTTTCTGTTCTGCCCTCCCTCCCTCCTCTCCTTCACTGCCTTGGACATGCTTCCCACTCTCTTCTAGCTGCCTCCTAGTTTAGCCTCCTGGTCTCAGCTTCAATGTACGGCTCAGAGACTACCACCCAGCCCCCCAGACTCAGTATGATCCCCACTCTGTGCTCCCCCAGCCACCTGTGTCCCCCATCCTAGCCCTGAGAGCACTGCCTCGCCCCACTTGGCTAGACAAACTCATTGAGGACAGGGACTATACATTTATTCCTCCTTACTGAAGCCCCTACAGACCTGGCCTGGAGCCTGGAACACGTGAAACGACAGCCAAAAAAATAAACGGCAAACCCTCCTTTTCCTCCTCTCCGCACATTCTGTATTTTCTCCATGTGTTGACAAAACCATCCTGGTTAGATGTTAAGCAGGGACGGATGGGAGTATGGATCACAGGGTGGGGAGGGCGTGGGGACCTGGCCCTGGTGGGCCCAGGACACGCTGATAATGTGCTCAAAGCTGGTGACTCCAGGGACAGCAGCCCCAGGAGGCCCAGCCCAGCTCAGCAGCCCCCAGGAGGCGGCGGCAGCGTGCAGGCCCTGCGACAGCTTTCATTGATCTGGGTCCAACGTAGACTGGCCCTGCGCCCACTGCCTGTTCCAGAATCCAGCCCTGGCTCCTGCTCAAAACACAGGCCCGGCATCTCTCTGTGGCTTCCGCCAGCTCTGTCCTCAGTGGCGGCCAAGTCACTGCCCAGAATGCAAATTGGGCAGGTGCAGAAGGCCTATCCACACCATGACCACGGCTCTCCCAGCCTCCCCGCAGCCAGGGTGCTCCACTCAGGAGCAGACAGCACTCCCTCAGGTCTCCAGCTCTCCCCTCCCATCTCCACTCACCCTCTTCCCCTCCCACCCAGCTCACCTGGCCCACCCTGGAGCAGCCTCCCCGCCTGGTTTCTTGGTCCAGCCAGGCCTGCAGCCTGAGGTCAGACCCCCTGGAGAACACTGTACCACACCAGCTCCCTGGCTCACACCCAATCTAGATGCCATATGACTGCTTCTTCATTTCCACACGATCCCTCCCCCTGCTCTGAAGCCTGCAATGGCTCCCTATTTCCAACTGACGCAAATCCCTCTGTCATCCTGCTCTGCCTGCCCAGCATGCTCACCGGGAGACAAGTGTTCATGGTGGGGAAAAAAGCCGGCTTGGGAGCTGGGCATTCTGCCTCAGTTTCCCCATATGTACAAAGAGGGTGGTTTCCAAAGGCTTTCAGCTATGACAATCATGATTCTACAGGCTCATGGCAAGGTTAGTTCAGCCAAGCCCTGACTTCAGTCCTCCTCTGCTATCTTTGGGCCACCCCAAAAGACATTGCCCACCCAATCAGTCTCTCAGGACTTCCTTTCTGAGCAGGCAAAAGTGCTTTGGAGAGAAGGGAAGAAGTCTATAGGATCCGAACGCTGCCCTCAACCACTCTGGATTAGCCCGGAACCCAGCTCTCTCAGCCAAAAGCATCCTTCTTGCCCTGGGGAGCCACAGATCCTGTGGGTTAGGGGGTGCCACAAGCAGAGAAGGGCCCCAGGAGGAGGGGAAGGGCCACGGGCCAGGCAGCACCACTCCCCCCAGCCCAGCACATAAAGTACACAAAAATGTGCTTGTAACCTGAAAGGAGGAGGAATGTTTCGGAATATCTTTAGCATCTAATGGTTTTAATGCATAGGAGGGTACGAGTGTGTGTGACTGCTTTTGTGTCTGCCATCGGGCACAAGCAATCTTATATGAGGTACCGATATGCTCTCGTGTTATCTGTACAAGCACAGAAGGATCAATAGAGGGAGGTGAGGTTGAGCCCTTTCCTAAAATGGGAAGGAAGGACCAGCATGGGGGTCAACAAAGAGGGATCAACAAAGGGTTCCACAGTGATCCTTTGGCTGCCTGTCTTTATGGGGGAGCACGAACTGTCCAGCCTCAGTCTACCAGGAAAAGAGCCCTCGAGGTGGCCCCGCTAATTAGAGGACTGTACTAGCAAGCGCACCTCTGTTTTAACAGTGCCCCGACCAGGTGGTATATGGCCGTGGCGGGGTAGGGGTGGGGAGCTGCAAATGTTGGCATGCAGAACTGCCACCGCACAGCATGGCGGGGGACATTGGACTGCAGAAAAGCAAAGCCACGAGGACGGTGCGGGCTTACAAGCGCTATTCCCCAACAAGTGACATTTAACACTTAAGAAGGAAGGCAAGAAATTTGATGGTTTTATCTGGGTGATTGGTTCCTAGGGACTCATTACAATACTCTCTATTTTTGTGAATGCTTAGAATTTTCTATAATAGATAGTTCAAATTCAGTTTAAAAAGAGGAAGCTCAGCCTGGTCACTGGGACCCTGTGATATTGAATTCTGAGAGCCACATTGAGATTCCAGCACAACCAGGCCCCACCTGACCCACGACAATCAGAATCTGCATTTTTACAAGGCCCCCAGGCCATTCAAATGCACATTCAAGTTTGGGGAGTCCAGTCTAGAGAGGACCAGAAAGGTGACTGCATAATTAGAGCTGATATTTATTTCCTTAACACTATCCAAGCCCAGTTCTAAGTACTTATCTAATTTCATCCTCACAAGGAGGATGAGGTGGGGACTACAGCTATCCTCATTCTACGGATAAAAAACTAAGACCCAGAGAGGCTAAGTGATTTACTCCAGGACACACAGCTTCAGAGGGGCAGAGGTGACAGCACAATGGTGAAGGCGTGGGGACTCAGGGAGTAGTGGGGGAGCCTAGGCAACTTGTGGGAGAGGCCAAAGAGGCCCACTGCTTGCCTTTACATGGGGGAAGGATGATCTCTCAGCAGAGGGAAAGGCCAGTTCTGGGCGCCTCTGGAAGGCAGAGCAGGACCAATGGCAGGGAAGGCCCAAATTCTCCATCCTTCTAGGACCTGGAGCCATCCAACCAAGGAATAAGACACTCTGAGAGTGAGCTCCCCTTCACAGGAGGTATACAAGCAGAGGCTGGGTAGCCTCCTGTGCAGAATATACTGGAGAGGATTCCTACTTTGTGAAGGTGGCAGACTTGATAGTTTGGTTTCTTCTCTCCAATTCCAAGGCCAGGAAGATGTTTTCTTCCTACTGGGAGGACCAGGAAGCTGGTGTGCTCCCTTCCCCCACCAAGGGCTGGCTATGGATAATGAAGGCCCATGGGAGCCAAGGAAGCTTCTGTGGCCTTCAGAGTCTGGACAGAGGATGGGGTCTACTTTTAACCCACCAGCCCAAGCCCCGCCCTCCTCCTGGCTCCCATAGTGGTCCTCGTGTAACAGGCAGAGCTAGCTGAGCCCTGGCTGGGGATGGGGAGACCTCTGTGGCTCAGTGACTCAAGCTCTCTCAAACAGGGAAACCCCTTGACAAAATTCCCCATTCGCTCCCCAAGGGGCCTGCGCTTGACTGGTATCGTCAAGTAACTGCCATGTGCACTCTGCTTGCACAAGAACTAGGTGAAAATAGAAAACCTTGATGGGAACTTGACTTCTAAAATGTCAAGGACCAGGGAAGTCCTCTGCAGGGACTGGAGCCCATGTGCCACCAGGAGGCAGCACTGCTGGGGTAAGGCCTGATCGCTGGGGTTCATATCCAGAGTGGACTGACCACTCTGTGAACCTGTGGCCTGCACGTGAAGACGATCACAGCACCTGGCTTGATATAAAGGTAATATCTGAGATGCACTTAGAAAGATGCCTGGCACATAGTTTTTTAGCACCAGACATCTGATGCATAGTTTTAAAAGTAGACAAAAATGGGTAATACAAAAGAAGGGTGACTGTCACTGGGTAGGTTCATAAACTAACACAAAGGCTCAATGGAATAATGGCCATTCCATGCTTGGCTTGCCTGCGGCACACGGGAGGCTCTCGATAAATGGTGTCTGTTACCACTGCTGGTCCTACCGCTATCGTTTTTTATTACTGCTATCAAATTCTAAATTGGTAAGAAGGGGCAAAAAACACCCAACCACACTGTCCAGCTCAGGGTGCGGAAGTACAGAGAGTTGGGGAGGTGCGATCGAGAGGGCAGGGCTAGGGAAGGAGAAGTCCTGCCTGGGCAAAAGCCTGGCGGCTGGACCGTGGAAACAGAGAGGCCCCTGGAGAGCCAGCTCCACGGCTCAGAAGTCAGGCCAGCTTTCCGTTTCCATCATTCCAGCCCCAAGTCCCCAGCAGGCCTGCTGCCTGGGGCTCTCAGATTTTTCCAGGGCCCAGGATGTGCTTCCAAAGCAGCCTCATCTCAGACGTGGGCCCAGAATTCCTTGGCCAGCAGGGACCACGTCTGTGTGGAGCTGACAAAGGCCAGCTGCTGGGACGCCTTCTCCTCCACCCCCACCAAGGCCGTGTCCAGCTCCTGAGCAGACGCACCTGGAACTGCCAGCAGCCCCGGACCTGCCTGCATATTTGTTGCCAACACCAATGAGGGACTCTGGCTGCCCCTCTTCGTCCCTGGGGAAAGCGGGCCTGAATAGGGGTAGGTGCCACATGGTCAAAATCTGAATCTAATGAAAGGTTTCCCCACCCATCTCCTCTATGGCCTTCTCCAAGGACTGGAGCAAAATCCCAGGAAAGGCTAAGTTTGGAGGAAAAGGAAACAAACAAAAAACAAAACAAAACAAAAACATCCACCCTGATCTTTAGAGAAGTGCATCCCTGATACGGCAGCACACAGAGCCAGGAAAATGCTGCTGCCTGGGCCCATTGTGGGTCAATCCAATCAGGAGGCTCTGTGCAGGCAGCACCTGTGCACCTGGGCCCATGTCTGGGACCCTCAGGTGCACAGATGCTACAGGATAAGAGCAGGATCCACAGTCAGAGAGAGAGGGGCTCAGCAGGGGCCACCTGGACAGAACAGACCTCTTGCTTCTCCATAGAAGCCAAAGAAAAGCCAGGCCCCAGAAGCTCCCAATAGTCCACATGCCTGTGACTAGGGTCACTTATAAGGCGGTTGATGATCAGAATCATCGCTAACATTTGCCTGGTGCTTACTCTGCACCAGGCATCTTTGTCAAGTGCTTTACATTTATCCTCTTTTTAAACCTTTGCAACATCCCTTCTGTTATTATGCCCATTCTACAGATGAGAAAACTTGAGGCACAGGCTAAATAATGCCCAAAGTTGCATATTTGGCAAGTGACAAAGGCAGGATTCTGTCTGACTCCAGGGCTGGGGGCAGGGAGAAGACCCCTCACTCCAACTGTTGTAGACTGATGCATTAACAGCACCAATTTGTTCATACCACCCTGAATCCACACTCTTTGGTGGTGCACTCCCACGCAGGTTATGGGCTTAGCCATGTGACCTGCTTTGGCCAAGTGGGACAGTAGTAAATGGAATACAGGCAGAGACTTGATTGGCACTTGAGATTTCCACTTCTTCTCTTGGACCCCTGCCACTACCATGAGAAATGTCTGGGCTTGCCTGCTGGAGGAGCAAGAAAGGCACAAGGAGAGTCAACTTGTCCCAGCCAATTCTAGAGGGGGCCAGGCAGCCCCCAGCTGACCACCCAGTGACCTCAGATGCATGAGCAAACAAGTTCAACCTGTATCAGCCAAGCCAGGGCCAGATCAATAAGACACCCAGCCAACCCAGAGATGTATGAAAAATAACAAACAGTTGTTTGAAGTCACTAAGATTTGGGGTGGCTTGTTACGCAGCAATAGCTAACTGATATATCGACTATACTGCCCATTCTCTTTTGAAATAGGAAAAATCCTCCTGAGAATTAACAGGGTAAAGAGTAATGCTAGTTTGCATGAGAAACCCATTGAAATAAGGCAAGGGATGTGCCTTAAATGAGGATTTGACAATGTTTTCTCCTATTTAGATTCAGCTTTGCATCCTAGAACTCTTCCCAACACTCATGAAGAGGTCATCCCACATCTGCAGTGATGACCCTATTCACTGTGTCACTGAAATGGAACTATTCACTGCCCAGCCACTGCTCTCTTATATACTTAGGAGGCAATGCCCTACCATGTGCCAGCTTGACATAAGCTACACCCTTTGTTTTGGTTATCTACTATTATACAACAAAACGCCCCTAAACTGAGTGGCTTAAAACCACCACTTTCTTATCTCTTCTGATTCTAAGGGGCTGCCTGTGCTCAGCTGGGCAGCTCTGCCAGACTCACTTGAGTTTTCTGTGTGGTTAGAAAGGAGGCTGGGGCTGTCATCATCAAGAGCTTGGCTGGACTGGGTCATCCAAAATGGTGCTCTCCACATCTGGTAGTGGAGGGCTGGAAGGCCGGGCTCAGGTGTGATACTGGGTAACTGGGCTTCTCTCTTGCTCTCTTCTCTCGTGGCCTCTCCAGCAAGGAAGCTGGACTTCTCAGAAGGCAGATAAAGGCTCTCAAAAGCAGAAGCTGCCAGGTCTTCTTAAGTGTCAATTCCACTGCCTTCTACCACCTAAAGCAGTCCCAGGGCTGCCAACATTCAAGGTAGGAGAATAAACTCCACCTCCCGATAGGAGGGGCGACAAAGACGCTGCAGCCATTTAACCAGGCAAAACCACGTACGTCCAACTCACAGCCCACTCAGGCTACTGCTCTATCCAACCCAAACCGGCAGCAGCACATACCCCGAAGTAGAGCAATCATACATTTTACAACCTAATCCGCACATGGCCACGGACTTGGGATGGTTGCGCAGCAGATGGACTGAACAACTCAATGGTGCATTCCTACCAGAACCACCGACAGTCCACAGGAGAAGCACCAAGACTACGGCAGCAGCTTTCAGACCCCAGGATTCTTGCTGGGCCGCCGAGGACCCCTGAGGAATGAATCTGTGGGATGAAGTTGAACGGCACGTACCCATCCCTGCACATTCCCAGGAACCTAGGGAAGACATGAGGCACAGTGTTCTTTGCAAAGATCTCAATCTGGAAACGGGCACCTGTGAGACCCAGACTCCCTCAAGCCCAGACAGAAAAAGAATCTCATCCTGGCTGCGGCCCTCAGCAGCGGCCTGAGGGACTGTTGCAGGGAGAGCGGCCCTGGGAGAGCCCTTAAACGTTTAACTAAAATCACATTCAAGGCGTAATTAGCAGGCGGCTCCAAATTCATGATCTGAGGCCCATCGGCTCTAATGGGCTAATTAGTCGAGACATCCTTGGGCGGGCAAAGCACTCTGGCCTTCTCAGAAACGTCCCAGGGAGCTCAGCAGATCAAGGCTGGCATCTGGTCCACAAGCTGCCTTACTACGGCTGGGCAAAGAAACAAGCGCATCTTACCGTACAAGAAATACACTTTACAACCAAGGGGGTCAACAAGGCAGTCTCCTCGGCATCCCCCCACAACCCAGCCCTGCTGCCACCCGCAGCTCCTGCACACAGAGTGCAGCACGTTCTCCTCCTCTGGAGCTACCGGGCACCTTCCAAAGCAAGGCTTACAGTGATAAAGGGCAGGCACGCCTGGACATACCAGCCTACCCTCCTCGGGTCACCTTCCCCGAGCCCTGTCGGCTCACACTGAGAGCGGTTGCAAAAGAGCCCCATGTTGTCTTGGGTCAGAAAACCAAATCACCAGCTCTGTGGAAGCCCACAAAGAACCCACAGCCACAAATCCACCACAGATAGCGGGCACTTGTGGTCTGGCCAGCTCTCTCAATCCAAGTTGCTTCTGAGCAAGTGGTAGGAACCTCACACAGCCAGGCAGACTCAAAACCTCGACGAGGAGTTGGCAGAAGACAAAGCCTTCACCGGGTGGCCCTCAATGCCTCTGGCACAGCAGCAGGTACACGTAGAGCTGCACCTGAGAGAGAGAGAGCACTCAAGCCCTGTAGCACTGTTTCTCAAAGGGTTCCCTAGCCAGAGAAGCTCAGGAAACTGGTCAATAAATGGAAGGAATGCTGAGTTACAGTAGAACCTCATACTGGGGATTTACAATGCACACCAGCACAATAAAGGCTCTGAGAAGTCCCGCAGTAAGGAAACTTGTTTTTAATTGGTTGTTGTAGCCATAATTTCCCAAGCTTATTTTAGCAAGTGTCTTTTTTCCCCAGAATCTCTACTAGGATACTGTATTTGGGAAATACTGTCCTACGGCAAGTAACATATCAGCATAGGGCAGAGGTCACATGCTCTAATCCTACCTGAGCCAAGTTATTTAAATTAAGTGGGTGGGTCAAGTTTAATATTTGCCTATAAAAATGTTCTTCATCTCCATGAAGAAATATGCTCTCTCTCATTTTTCTTAAAACAACCAACCATCTCATTGCATCTTTACCCTCATCGTTGATAGCAAACATTTTTTTTCCTACAAGAGAAACAGAAAAATTTATCTAAAAGGAACATTTCTCTAGAAGGAACAATGTGCCAGAGCAATGATGAAGGGCAATGGAAGAGAAATGGGACTGGGGGCTCTGAGGGGCTCAAACCCTGTCCAAAGAGACAGCTACCACAGCTCCAGCTGAATGTTCCAGACTATGAAGTTGAGGCCACCATTACCAGCTTTTCCAAATTTAAAAAAGTCAGAAATCTGGATTTCTAAGTGAAATCTCCCATTTTCAGACATTGGTTCAATTTTTTTTTTAACTTGAGAGGGTCAAAAATAGAATTCCTGGGGGCTAGATTCAGGCCACCCATTTGGAACCTATGCCACGAGGGAGAGAGTGAAATGCTCATTAAACGGGTGATGTCACCTGGCATTGGCCCCCCTCGCCCTCTGGGTCTCAGTTTCCCTCTCTGAAATGTGTGACTTGGGCTGGTCCTGGCATATGTAGGAAGGGGTAAGCCATGCAAAAGGCAAGCAGTGGGAGCTGAGTGGCCAGCCCGTCAAGGGGACCCATAGCAGTGTCGTGATAATGTTCCCTGAGGTCCCTTACAGAAATGGGGTCAGTTCTCAAATCACAAAGATCAAGAACAGAACCTGGGGTTATACATTCTTCTCAAGTGCCAATGGATCTTTCTCCAGGATATTAGGTCAGAATGCTGCTCTCAATAAATGTAAAAAGACTGAAATTATACAAAGCACCTTCTCCCATCTTAATGGAATGAAACTGGAAATCAATAACAGACAAGAAAAAAGTAAATTCAGAAATGTGTGGAGGCTGAACAACACACTCCTAAACAATCAGTGGGTCAAAGAAGAAATTGCAAGTGAAATCAGCAAATATATTGAGACAAATGAAAACAAGAACACAATTTATCAAAACTTACGGGATACAGCGAAGGCAGTCTTGAGAGGGAACTTTATAGCCCTAAACATCTATATTAAAAAAGAAGAAAGAGCTAAACTCAAAGATTTAACTGAACAACTAGAGAAACTAGAAAAAGAAGAGCAAACCAACCCCAAAGCAAGCAGAAGGAAAGAAATAATAAAGATTGAGCAGAAATAAATGAAATTGAGAACAAAAAGCAACAGAGAAAATCAACAAAACCAAAAGCTGGTTCTTTGAGAAGAGCAATAAAACTGACAAACCCCTCGCTAGACTAACAAAGAAAAAAAGAGAGAAGATGCAAATAAATACAATCCGAAATGAAAGGGGGGAAGTTACGAATGACCCCACAAGAATAAAAAGGATCATAAGAGGATATTATGAGAAACTGTATGCCAAAAAACTAGACAACCTAGATGAAATGGACAAATTCCTAGAAATACACCAACAACCTACACTGACGCTACAAGAAATGTAAGAACTTAACAAACCAATCACATTTAGAGAGATTGAATCTGTCATTAAAAATCTCCCAGCAGAGAAAAGTCCAGGACCAGATGGCTTCACAGGTGAATTCTACCAAACATTTTGAAAAGAATTAACACCAATCATGTTTAAACTCTTCCAAGAAATTGAAGAGGAGGGAAAATTACCCAACACATTTTATGAAGCCAACATCACCCTAATACCAAAGCCAGATAAAGATTCCACAAGAAAAGAAAATTACAGACCAATCTCTCTAATAAACATAGATGCAAAAATTCTCAACAAAATACTTACAAACTGAATCCAACAGCTTATCAAAAGATTTATACATCACAACCAAGTAGAATTTATTCCTGGTATGCAAGGCTGATTCAACATAAGAAAATCAATCAACATAATACACCACATTAACAAACTGAAGGAAAAAAACCACATGATCATCTCAATTGGGGCAGAAAGGACATTCAACAAAATCCAGCATCCTTTTTTGATAGAAACTCTTCAAAAGATAAGAATAGAAGGAAAATTCCTCAATAAAAAGGCATATATGAAAAACCCACAGCCAACATTGCACTCAATGGGAAAAGGTTGAAAGCTTTCCCTCCAAGATTGGGAACAAGACAAGGATGTCCACTGTCACCACTATTATTCAATATTGTATTAAAAGTTCTAGCTAGGGCAAATAGACAAGTAAAAAAAAAAATTAAAGGCATCCAAACAGGAAAAGAGGAAGTAAAACTCTCACTATTTGCAGATGACATTATCCTGTATTTAGAAAATTCTGAAGTATACACAACAAAGCTACTTGAGATAATAAATGAGTTCAGCAAAGTGGCAGGATACAAGATCAACATGCAAAAATCAGTTATGCTTTTGTACACTAGTACTGAACAATCTGAGGAGGAAATCAGAGGGAAAATTCCATTTGCAATAGCAACAGAAAGACTCAAATACCTAAGAATTAATTTAACCAAAGAAGTACAGGACCTATATGCAGAAAACTACAAAACAATGCTAAAAGAAATCAATGAAGACCTAAGCAAATGGAAAGACATTCTGTGTTCATGGATTGGAAGAATATCATGAAGATGTCAATCCTACCCAAACTGATTTATAGATTCAATGCAATACCAATCAAAATTTCAATAGCCTACTTTACAGAACTAGAAAAGGCAATTGCCAAATTCATTTGGAAGGGAAAATGCACTCAAATAGCCAAAAGCATTCTGAAAAAGGAGAGAGATGTGGGAGGAATTTCACTGCCTGACTCTGAAACATATTACAAAGCTAAAGTGGTCAAAACAGTATGGAACAGGAATTCTATTCCATCAGTGGAATAGAATTGAGAATCCAGAAATAAACCCTCACCTATACAGTCAACTTATTTTTAACAAACCTACCAAGTCCATATTAACAGGACAAAACAGTCTCTTCAACAAATGGTGCTGGGAGTACTGGATCAATAACCAAAAGAGGACCCCTATCTCACTCCCTATACAAGAATCAACTCAAAATGGATCAAAGACCCAAAATATAAAAGTCAGGACCATAAAACTACTAGAAGAAAATGTAGTGAAACATCTTCAAGACTTTGTAGCAGATGGTGGTTTCTTGGACCTTACACCCAAAGCACGTGCAACAAAAGAAAAATAGATAAATGGGACCTCCTCAAAATTAAACACTTTTACACCTCACAGGATTTTGTCAAAAGGATGAAAAAGCAGCCAACTCTATGGGAGAAAATATTTGAAAATTACATGTCCTTTAAGGGTTTAATATCCAAGATATATAAAGAGATATTACAACTCAATAATAAAATGACAAACGACCCAGTTAAAAAATGGGCAAAAGACCTGAATAGACATTTGTCCAAAGAAGAAATACAAATGGCAAAACAAACAAACAAACAAACAAACAAAAACCACATGAAAAAATGCTCACCATTCACTAATGATTAGGGAAATGCAAATCAAAACTACAATGAGATGTCATTTCACACTTATCAGAATGGCCACTATTAAAAAAGACAGAGAACTACAAGTGTTGGAGAGGATATGGAGAGATAGGAACACTTCTTCACTGTTGGTGGGAATGCACAATGGTTCAGCCACTACGGAGGACTGTTTGGCAGTTCCTAAGGAAGTTGAATATAGACTTGCCATGCGACCCTGCAATACCACTACTGAGTATATACCCAGAAGAAATGAGAGCAGTGACACAAATAGAAATCTGCACACCTATGTTCATAGTGGCGTTATTCATGATTCCCAAAAGTTAGAAACAACCCAGGTGTCCATAAGCAGATGAATGGATAAACAAACTGTGGTGTATTCACATAATGGAATATTATGCAGCTGTGAGAAGAAATGAAGTCATAAAGCATATGACAACATGGATGAACCTAGAGGACATTATGTTTAGTGAAGCAAGCCAGACACAGAAGGACAAATATTGTATGATTGTGTTACTATGAACCAAATATATTGTGTAACATATTGTATGACTCAAAAAAAAAATTTTTTTATATGTATCCAGTTTAAAAAAAAAAAAAAAAAGAACAGAACCTGGCTGTGAGCCTCTCAGCAAAGCACTGGCAGCCTCTGTGGGCAACACACCCACATGGTAGAAGAGGCAGAAGCTTCCAGAACATGAACCTAGACATGGCCAGTCAAGGAAGAAGCTGGCAGAAAATGAAGCTCAAGGATGGCAGGACACCTACAAAGGGAATAAGGACTCAAGCTGGGGCTGTGGCAGACATGGTTACTGTCCCCCAAGGTCCATGCACCTCCTTCCACAGTGTGGACTACATTTCCCAGCATCCTTGCACTGGGGTGGGGCCATGTGATTAGTTCTCACCAATGGAATGTAAGCAGATGTGCTCTGTGTCATCTTGGGACCAGAGTTTCAGAAAAGCGTGGTCTTTCTACTCTCTCATTCCCCTTTCGCCAGCTGGAAGCAGAGGACTCAGAGGGCCTGGCAGATGAATGAGCCACAACATGGAAGGAGGCTGAGTGGCTATACAATCATGTGGGCAAGAGCCACCTTCCAATCAAGGATGCCTGGACCATGGGTGATAAATAACATTCTAGTGGGTTGAGCCACTGCAGTGTCAGGGATTGCAATGCACGTGCTGCATTGTCAACATTTATTTGCTACAGCCACTGGGGTTGCCCATCTAATACAGGAGTAGAAAGAAAGAAAAACATCATGTGTCAAGAAAACAAATCCTCACCAGGGTGAGCACCTCAAGGCAGAAGCAATGCAGGAAAAACCCACTGTGCTCAACCACCACCTCCTACATGCAGGCTGCCTGAATGCCCCCAGACAATAGGGTGCCAATACTTATTTGGGGGAAAAAAATGTCATTTGCCCAATGCACTCTGCCCACCCTCCCATTGACAGGTATCTCCATGGACAGGTGAGGGCCACAAGGTCAAGAGAGGTTCAGTGACTTGTCCAAGGTCATGCAGCTGGTAGAGGCAGAGCTGGGTTTTGACCTCAGCCCACGCTCCTTCTACCAATCTCCCCTGCCTCTGGAAAATTCTACGCCTTTCTCCACCTCCTTGTAGGAGCCATCCAGGCAGGGGCGGCCTGCCCACTAGGCTGTACCTCCTAAAGGTGTGACTTCAAGATGCCCAGCTGGTGCCCACACAACACTTGTTGCAGGAGTCAACAACAGTAGCCTCTCTCAGACCAAATGCAGGCAGCTCACACCCCAAAATCAGAAATGTGAGGACACACCAGCGCTGCTTCTGCACCTGAACGACCTCTGCTTGGTGACAGCATTTTGGCTGTGGCTTGATAATCTTATCAGGCATGAATTATCGGCATTTAAACCAAGAAACGTTCCCGTCAGGGGTCTGAACCTTCTTGGGAATCTGCAGGAGATGAGGGGAGGGAGTGGCCTTCGTGTAATTTGGCTTGGTGGGCAGGAGAGCAGCAACGCTCCGTCTGGGCTTGTTCAGCAGCAGTACATCTGCCAGCCGCCCAGCATCCATTTGTCTGGGGCTAGTTCAGGGCCTGGGCAGGGCCCTCAGGGTGGTGACGGCAAATGAACACACAGTCCCAACTTTGAACAAAAGGCAGGGATAAGCCGATGAACTAGGGGACGAGCTCAGGAAGAACTCAGATTCCTCTGGAAGCCAGACAGTGGGCTTGGTGGAGCCAACTGGAGGTCACCCGCCTGCCGAGGGCAGTTTCTCAACCTCGGCACTTTGGGGCTGGGTGACTTGTTGTGGGCGGCTGTCCTGTGCTCTGTAGAATATTTAGCAGCATTCCTCATCTCTACCCCCTAGATAACAGTCGTACCCCCACCCCCCAGACAGGACAATAAAAAATGTCTCCAGACATCGCCAAAGGCTCCCCCCAACCCCCCACCCCCACTGAGAACCCCTGCTCTAGAAAGTGCAAGGAATGGTGACCGTGCCGGAATTCAGGCCAATGTTTTCAGCTCTTCCATCCTCTCATATCTGGATTTTTATGTGACATGTCCTAACTTTCAAATTTTGGCAACTAATTAAAAAATGTTTTGACGCTGCGAGAACCAAAAACCATGTGTGCAGGCCACCAGCTGCAACCTCCGCCAAGCCTTTTGCTAAGTCCAGACAGAAAATAACAAAGGACAGAACCCATTTCCCAACGTTCAGGCTCCTGAGCTCCCTAGAGACCAAATTCTGACCCCACAGTCCTCAGATGTGAGACTCTACAACAAAGAAGGAGCCAGATAAGGAATCCAAGTTATTTCTGGGGGAATATTGTCACAACATCACCTGTCAATGGCTTTTCAAACACCCTCTCCTCGGGACCCACGCTGACAACCCACATCCCAGGAGCCAGGAATGGATTCCCTTTGTCAGAAAGCTTAGAGTTTTTCCCACCAACACACCTACCCCCTGTCCCCGCTTTTCCCCCAAAGTTCTAAGGATATTCTTTTGTTGGAACTAAAAGACTCACCAGAACCGGCTTCGGGCCCGGGCTCCTTCTGGGCTAGGAAGTAAATACTTGTGCAGTGCCCACCTGTAAGAGCAGCCCACCTCTGGGCACTGGTGAATCTTTTGGTCCCAACATTTTCCCAAAGGACGGGCTCTGCATCTCCTAGCCCCTAGTTAAAGGACTCGCTCTGAGCAAGTTTCCTTTACTTCGAGCTGAAATCTGGGTTACTAGGGGGAGGGCAGTGGAGAATCTAATAAATCTTAGAATATACTTCTTGGCTAAAGGAAAAAGGAAAGAAAAAAAAAAAAAAAACCTACTTACCGGTGTCACGAAACAACTTTCCAGCTCTCTCTGAAGAGAGCCAGGTTCAGAAGTTACTATTGTATTCAAGCTGTATTAAATCAAGCTGTGAGAAGCGCCAGGGTTACGCTTTTAAAGAATGCCCTGAGCCAATTCTGATGTTTAAAGGGAAAAAGAAAAAGTTTCCAAGGCTTCCATAAATTCCGAGGAGAGGAAGTTTCAAACTTGGGTGTTCACAGTCCATGGCCCCCACGTGGAAACAGCTTGGTTTCATGTATTTGGTTTTACTGTTCAAACTTTAGGATCTTTTAACTTTTTATTTTTACAGGGCTCAGAAGAAAAGGGAGAGGGAACCATTTGCTCACCAAGCGCCAAAGAAAATCCCAGAGCCTTCCTCAGAGGGCCTCTGCCCGAGACAGCGATGAAGCAGGGATATGGGGAGGGGACCCCCTGGTTCCTGGCACACCCCAAACACAGCTCCTCCCTCCCGCTGGAGGCCAGGCCTGAAAACCCAGCTGCTAATTAACTGCGACAAGATCAGTTCAGGCCAGGGCAGCAGCAGAGTCCAGGCAGGAATGTTACTCGGCTGTGGCTGGGCCTTTTGGCCACTGGCAGGGGGAGGAACAAAATGGAGACTTCCCAAAAACAAGCCGAGGCCAGGCCAAGACACGAGGAATCCTAAATTTAGTCTCTGGGGGAAGACGGCTGTGTCTGCTGGGCCAGGGCACCAAGGGAGGCCCAGCCTTTGGTACGGGGACTCTCGCCAGAGCATGGCAGGGAGGGCAGCCCTTGAAAATGTCAACCAAACCAAACAGGCCCTCCCAGGACACCTCAGCCCCAAGCCCTGACTTCAAGGAGATTGCCGACGTGCGGGAGAGTGACTCACATGCCCCGGTTTCCAATCCCCAGCTCCCACTCTCCAAGGGCTATCTGTTGGTTGCCCCCAGGAGATGGACCAAGCAGGTGTGTAGCATACCCATTTTAAAGGCCAGAACACTGAGTCCCAAAAGAGGCATTGGGGCAGGAAGAGCACAGGCAATCTTGAGTTAGAATCCCTGTTTCATCATTCAATACCATGTGACCTGGAAGAAGTTACCTCAGCACCTGGAAGAACTTAGATGTTCTAAGAGCCGTGGGAAGTCACTGGAGGGATTAAGTAGGAACGTGAGGTGAGATTTAACATCTGCAAAATGGGAACAAGAATGCCTACTTCAAAAAGTCTTGATAAGGTGCAAGTAAACTTTAAACATTAATAGATACATTTACACAAACATTATACATACACACCCCAGATATATGGCGTTGACAGCTGTCCTTTCTGCCAGCAAAGCACACCTCCCCATCTGTGATGACCTCTGATGTTCCTCTGGGTTGCCAACTCCCACCCCCAGCTCCCTCTTTATGATGGGCCTCACCGGCTTCCCTAAGGGCTCTCAGACACCCCCTGAATCAGAATCACCAGAGGCTGAACCCAGAAGTTATTTATTTGTTTAATTACCCCAGGTTGTGCTGTGCACAAGAGGTAGTCTAGGAACTGATGCCAGAAAAACTCAGAAGCTGCACTCAGAGAGGGTGTTAATCCCCCAGGAAGATGCACATCTGCAAAGGGGCTCTGATTCCAAAAGGCTCTGGGACCGGGCCCTCTCCCAGGCCCGAGCCAAGATGCAGAGTCCAAGAGGGGCAATTGCATGAGGCAGAGGCTGGGCAGAAGAACTCTAGTCTGACTCCAGAAAGCACCTGCTGGGCTCTTCCCCCACCAGCATCCGGCTTTGCCCTGCTGGGCAGATGGAGAAGATGAAGAGAAAGCCCAGAATCTCCAAACCAGGCCTCCGCGCCTTACCACAGCCCCTGGGCTCAGGCCAGGAAGGGATGTCCAACCACCCACAGGGCAATTTCAACACCTGGAGATCTCCATAGCAACCCTCCAGCTGGAGTAAGAAATGAGTTACCTGGAGACCAGATAGGGAGTAGGGGGGAGGGGGAATGGGGGATGGGGATTGGGTGGTACTGAAGGGTGGGGGTGGGGGTTTTCCTGAAAGGAAGGAAGAGACAAAGACCTTTCAGTGGGGAAGAAGAGATTTCCAGAAAGACTTTTCCTTCTATCTCCTTCCTCCCTCAGAAGAAGCAATCTTGGAAGGAATAATTATTAGTCATCAAAAGAATAGCTTTGATGAGCAGCTAGTCTGCACCAGGCCACACGGGTCCCATCCAACATCTTACTGGATTCATACACCAGCCCTAACAGGTAGGGTCAACTGGTAGACCCATTTTACAGACAGGGAAACTGAGCTTCAGAAAGATTCAGAAACTTGCCAAGGGTGGCACAGCAGTAGGCTCGGGATTCAAACTTATTGAATTCCCACTGCCCTCTCTCCTACCTTCTGCACGGAACAGACCAGCACCCTTTCTAACCTTGACACTCCCTGGCTTTGGATCCAGCTCTGTCTGACTCAGAGAGGCACCTTTAAGCCCCGATGCTGGGCTACGTGTGAGCCGGTTAAGAAGAGAAACCGTGGGGTGCTGAGCACCCATTTTTAGGGATGGGCTAGTTGGTGCACAGAGGATTTCTCTGCTTTCCAGGGACCCACTACAGATCCTCTGAGCCCCAGCCCAGCTAGGGCACAAAGGAAAGGGTAAGGTAAATGACCCCCACACCCAGCCTTCCAGCCAGCTCTTAAGAGTGAGCACTGGTTAATCCCCCACCCCCACCCCAATCTAAGCTGGAAGCAACTTAGAAGTGCCTGAGTCCAATGACCCCACCTGTCTTACAGGCAGAAGAGTTGAGGCCCAGAGAGGGGACAGGACTTGCCTAAAGTACACAGCACAGCAATTTCATTCCACAAAATTAATGGTCGCCTACCAAGTGTGGGGAACTGTACTAGGCTGTGGGGCTCCAGGGGCTAATAAGAATACCTGTCCCCTGCTGATGGGAAGGGAGGAGTAACTGAGTTACTACATGAATATATTGCTAGTGACCAAGTGCTCCCAAGGGAGGGGAGGGAGTAGGGTATCCTGAAAAAGAACAATGGGGATGAAACTGGTTCTGCCTGGGGCCTCTGGGAAGGCTGCAGTGAGGAAGTAATCTGGAAGCTGAGTCCTGAAGGATGCATAGAGGATACCCAGGGAAAGAGTATCAGGAAGAGTATGTGCAAAGGCCCTGAGGTGGGAGCTTGATGAGTGTGTTCAATACAAGACCAGGGTGGCTGGGACAGTGAGGGGGAAGTGCAGTAGGGGATGAGCAGGGAAAGGGCAGATCAGGCGCAGCCTTGTTAGGCTATGGGAAGAACTTCAGGTGTTCTTCTATGAGCCATGGGAAGTCACTGGAGGGATTAAGTAGGAAAGTGAGGTGATTCCATGGTGTACTGTAAGATCAGCCTGGCTGAAATAAGATGAATTCATAGGCTGTTGGAATCTTCCAGGTGTGACATGATGGTACCTTAGACTAGAGAGGGGGCAGAAAAAGCAGTGGACAAATTTGGGACTTAGAGAACTGACAAAAGTTGAGGGAGGGAAAAGAGTGGGCAGTTCCTGACTTGTGCAACAGGTGAATGGAGGGACCTGGGAATACTGGGGGATAAGCAGGTTTTGTGGGAAGGTGAGAAGAGCAGTTTTTACAGGTTGCATTTAGGTGCATCAAATAGAGGAAGTATCAAGTAGTGGGGTGCCCAGGTCCCCAGACTGCCTGAAACCCTCAAGACCCCCACTCTGCCCCAGAAGCCACATGGGCCAAAACCCTGGGTCTACCTGGCTGTGTGGCCTACCTGTCCTCCCCACCTGGGCTAGGTTGCTGACCTGCCTCTCTCCCAATCACCCTCTTCCCATAAAGGCGGAGCCTCAGCCTCCTGTCTCTTTATGATCTGGGAAGAGGGAATTTGGTTGTTATTGGGAGGGTGCTTCCTGCCGGCCCCAGGCCAGAGCCCATGTCAATGACAATCTCCCATGCCTTGAAAGGGTCCTTTAATCCAATTGTCTGTGTCGGCAGTCAACAGGGCCCCGTCTTCCCCTCTTCGGCCCCACCCCAGCTCTCCCTTTGAAGGCAGCCCCAGGAAGATGACAGCTGGGCACCCACACAGCCAGCAGGCTCTGCCGTGAATCCAGTGCCGGTCACCCTCAGAGCATAAACTGCCCAGCAGCACCTAGTGTGGTGCCGGATGGGGCAGGGGGGACCACTGCATCGCTCAGGGGGAGAGGGGGGCACACCATTCAAATACCAGCCAGCCAGCCAGGGTGTCCCGTCAGTGCAAAGTGCTGCACAGATCTTACAGTCCTCCCAGCAAAACATTTTCCGGATTAAAAAAACGAGGCTAACAGACATCACGGTCACTCTTTAAATTTTGGAAGTAAAAGTCCAACCTGTTCTGCTTCTACAGGCCTGGTTTGTTATATGTAACACTCATGACAATAACTTATATTTATTACCTGCCATATACCCTTGTACAGGTGAGGAAACAGAGGCACAGAGACGTGAAGGAGCCCACCCAAGGACACACAGCTAATGAATGACAGAACCAGTATCCAAATGAGGCCCTGCTGTCTCTGGAGCCCTTGCTCTCCTGTTTCTCAGCTTCTTTCTTCATTATGGTCCCTCCACCCGGGAGCCTTTTTAGACATTTTTTTTCTAATAACCCCCCATGAAATGTTAATATCACAGATACACTGTGTTTTATGTATATCCGTGCTTTACACTTAAAAAGAGTAAGAATTATTGCCCTACCCCCACCCCCCCAAGAACCTACTGTCACCTCCTTGGGGGCCAAATCACCCTAGTGGGAAAGCACGATCAGAGTCTAGACCAGGGCTGTCCAATAGGGATAGAATGCGAGCCACATACATAATGTTCAAGTTTCTAGCAGCCGCATTAAAAAAAGAAAACAGGTGAAACTGATTTTAATAACATATGCTATTTAACCAAATAGGTCCAAAATATTCCCATTTCAAAATATTATCATTATATGGAATCAATACAAAACATTAATGAGAAATTTTACATTCTTTTTTTCACACTAAGCCTTTGTAATCTGGTGTGTATTGATACCCAGACTAGCCATATTTCAAGTACTCAATAGTCACATGTGGGCTATCGAGTCCCACTGCACTCAGACTGCTCTGCTAAAGGGGAAGCTTGGCAATAGGGTTTCTCTTCCCCCAAAGCTCTAGAAAATCAAGCCATGCTTTCTATGCCCTGAGAGGCTTTCTCCATCCAAGGAACCTTCCGGAGAGTCATCACCACACCTAAGCGTGGTCCTTCCTATGTGTTCTGGGGCCTACTATGGACAAGACACTGCCAAGGAGCTTTTAAGTGGATACAAAGATGAATGAGAATTGGGCACTGGCCTCGAGCAGCTCATAATCTAAGAAGGGGGTGGGGGAGGCAAAATATTTATGGAGCCCCTAGTGCATGCCAGGACCTACTGCACGGCCCTGAGGCTCCCCACCCATTACCTCCTTTAATCCTCCCACTCGCCCCAGGAGCTGGGTTCCATTTTTATCATCCTCATTTCATTGATGAGGAATCTGAGGCTTGAAAGACCACGGTACTGCCCAGGGCCCACACCCCTGACTTCAGGGCCTCGGCCAGCTCAGGGCAGAACAGAGCAGGTGGGGGCAAAGCGATGGGAGAGCCTTCAGGGCCAGACGGACGGCCTGGGGAAGCTGTCAGCGCAGGGTGAGTGGATTACGGAGGCAGCATGAGAAGGAAGACGGAGGCAGGGCTCCCGGGATAAAGCAGGGCCATGTGTATTTGCAGGGAGTGAAGAGGCAGTGGGTGGACTCCAGGTGGACGGCACAGCACAAACAGAATCTTGAAGCCAGGAAAAGGAGGCAGGAATTCTGGGTGCAACGGCAGCATCGAAGAGGAGTCATGGAAAAGCACCCATGCCCAGCCCATGGGCCACAATGCCAGAGGAATCCAACTTCCCAAAATATTTACCAGAAGGCTCTGGGCACTAGGCTCCATTCTGTAAACTTGGATACCATTCCAAAGCTAAAATGATAGATCTCCCAAAGAACAAGATAAACGCTCCCTCATATGCTAAATAATGAAAGGGAGGTGGAGAAGAGAGTGGAATAAATCAAGCCTCTCCAACCGCCCAACTTAAAAGGGATTATGGCCAGAAGCAAGAAGGGAGCAACGATGATGTCGTCCTTATCAGGCACAGGGCCGCTCCAGACACAAACAAAACTCTTGGCAGGCCTCCTCCTTCCACTTCAAGAGAGAAGGGAAGAGAAAGAACGAAGTCTTCATCTGCGAAGGTAAAACCATCCTCCCGGGGTACACTGGAGCCAACACGTTTCCCCCTGCTTTCCAGGAGAGAACAGTCCCTTCCGTGAACTGAGGGACTGATAGGAGCTCAAAGAACAAGGCCCACAAGTCTTCAATTTTCTCGGGTAGCCCAGATTTCAAGTATCCCACGGCATTATCAGACCAGAGTCTTCCTTTGGGGCGCAGGAGGTATGCCCACTGCAGCTCAACGGCACCAGCGGAGGAAGCTGCGGGAAGCCGTGGTAAGGAAGCGTGCACGAAGGAAGGCCTGTCTCCCTCAGTTCCCTGCCTCCGGCCATGACCACCGATAAGGTGCGCTGAGTGAATGAGTGCGCACTTGACACCGATGATCAACATTCTCACAACAAGCCCATGAGGCAGGTACTGCGTTATCCCCAATTTACAAATGGGAAAACTGAGGGTCCAAGAACTGAAGCCCCAGCATCTCCCAGTCAGGAAACGGCAGAACCAGCTCTGAAGCCAAGTTTGCTGTGTGTCTCCAGCTAGGGGGCCTCCCACTCTGGCGAAGCACCCCCCCACACACACCATTTCTTCCTCTCTCGGCCTTGCATTCCCAGGTAAAAGCCCAGCTCTGACCACCTCCCTTCCCTGGTGGACACCCTTTGGCTTTCTTCTCCTGCAAGACAAATCCAAATACCTCAGGGAGGCTTGAGAGGTTTCCCCATCTCTCTGGGAGGTGGGCACAGGCTCAGAGGACCCCACCCCTCCCTGCACCACCTCATGCCACCCACTCCTCAATTCCAGAATCACGGGCCCCATCTCTAAAATGGCCCATCCAAGAAGCGGACTTTGGAGCATAATATTTTCCTCCCCCAGTACATGAGAATAAAGGGCTCTTTGCTTGTCTCTTGAAATAACTGGCTCTCGCCATAAAGCAATCTTCTGCCCAGTAAAAATATTTCTGCAAAACTTGGTAACTCTATCTGTGGTTCCTTTTCTGAAAGTCAAAAATCTTGGAGAGTGAAATATGGCAGGGGCAGACACTATGACAAGCTCATGAAGTCATGTCTCCCTGAGTCTTTCCCTCCTCAACGCCATGATTAATTTGCTGTTAACCACAGGGACTTTGTGTTTTAATAGACTCAAAGCAGAGCCCCAGTTTGCATTTCCACCAGAACAATGCCCACCACCCCAGACCTGGTGTCCAGCCAGGAGGGCAGCAGACTGGGACTCAGGCTGGGAAGAACTCCCTCAAGCGGCCATCATGTGCCTCTGAGCTGTCCCTGGTGGCCTGTCCTTGGCCAGGGACGAGGTGCTGCTTATAAAATAAGTGAGGGGCATCCTAAGCTCAGAGTGCAGAGAAACTCACAGCTAACCCCATGATGCCTGGCTAAATCACGGGGACTGCTCCAGGCCTCAGCTTTCCCACCTGTAAATGGACAATTACCATCCCAAGGGAATACCTAAGCAAACATGTTTTCTCTGCCTCTCTTCATTCATCAAACAGCCACTGACCCCCCTTCAGGGTGCTGTTCTAGGCCCTGGAGAGACAGAGGTGGATTTAGTGGCATCTGCCAGGACATACTGGCAGCTCCGGAAGCCTTCCCAGGCACTGCGTTTACCGAGCACCCACAGCATGCTGAGCTCCAATGGTTTATGTGCATTGTTATTGCAGTTAAGCCTCAAAATGGTCACAGGTGGACATTATTTTCCCCATTTCACAGATAAGGAAACTAAGTCCCAAAGTCCACACAGTTCTGTAAACCCAGGCCTTGAGGTCTGTGTCCCCGGGAATTGGAAGATAACCCACAAAGAAAAAAAAGTTTAAATAAGGAGGCTTAAAAAACAATAATCACACAAACTAAGGCAGGGTACTTACCCTGGGGCTGCCCTGAATTTGGAGTTAAAGGTATAAGTGCATTTATCTGGGGAGAGACCCCATCTGATTCAGCAGGTCCCAAAGGAATCATGTTACCCCACAAGGGTTAAGAATCATTGGCCTACAACCTAATGGAGAGGCTAGGAGCTTAAAAGGTCAAGTGACCCATGTGGGCTGCATGGAGGAGGTGACAAACCAGCCAGGCCCTTCCAAGATCAAATGGCAGGAGGGATTCTCCCAGGACGGTCAGCCCCCCACCCACAAGCTGCTGACTGGAGCCGTACACAGCTGTGGTTCCACCACCCAGTACGTATTCTGCAGCTCTTCTCCTCCTCACAAGGTGGTATGTCTTTAGGGAACTACCTTGCCCTCTCTCCCAACCCCTGAAGTTAGGATGGGGATTGATTCCAGCCCTGACCCCACAGAGGGCATGTGACCCAGGGCTATCGGAAGCACGGAGATTGGTTCAGGAATGGGGATGTGGCCCAAGTCAAAAGGATGGGAGCCCTGCACTTTAGCTGGAACTCTCTCTTCCACCTAAAGTTGCATCTTCTAGCCAAAGATGGGAGCCCAGACTTCTGAGAGCCAAATTGCCACTCCATGGGGAAAGCCTGCCTGAGAATGAAGCCAACCCAAAAGAAACCAAAACCAGAGCTGAAGACACAGCCCATTGACCTGGGACACAGTCTGAGCTCTAGGATCCAGCCGTACCTGACGCCTATTACCACTTGAGCATCCCAGTTACATGAGCCCATAACTTGCCTTTGTATGAAACAGCTGTAATGGACTTGAACCCAAAGAGTCCTGACTAATCCACAGAGAAAGGCCCTGCTTATTTCATCACCAACTCTCCCCAAAGCTGCTTCCCTCCCAGGTTTTGAAATCACTGGGCTAGGGGTGAGATGGAAGTAGAAAGTGCCAGAAAAGTACTAGAGACATCTGGATATCAAAATAGTATGTGTGTGTGTGCATGTGGGGGAGGGAGGCAGTACCACACCTGAGGATCACAGTATGTGTACAGCAGAGGGTAGAGAAGCACAGCTTCAGAAATGCACACTATTTATTTAAATCGAACTACAGGTGAAAGTCCAAAAACAACCTAAGTGCCCAAGAACAGGGGATCAGTCCATCCTCATAATGGAAGACTTGACCACCAAATAATATTAATAAGATTCTAGGAGCAAATATGGACTAGTTTCCAAGATACACAGTTAAGGTTAGGGGAAAAAAAAAAAAAAATAGCTAGGTGCAGAACCAGATGTATAATATGCACCCTAAGTTAAAAGAAAATATTTAAGGTCTATACCACTTTTTTATGATTTCCCACCTTCCATGAATTTTTCAACTAATCTACAAATCCCAATGTGTTGTGATCTTGTTGGCCAAGAGGGCTGCTTCTGCCTGTGCAGATAGAAGCTGGTAAAAACACAGAGCAGGGCTAGAAAGACCTCAAGGCCCCATAAAAGCAGGCGTCTCCAAAGAGGGGAGTGGGGGACAGGTAGTAGAGGTGGGACGGAGGCTTCCTTTTCACTGCAAACCCTTCAGTAATTTTTTAAAAATTTTCTTTCTTTTTTATTTATTTTCTATTTTATCACACGCATGACCTAATGTACTAAAAGGAAAAAAGTGAGGGCCCTTTCTGAAGGGCAGGAGAGAAGCCAGCAGAGGCGCTCTTAAAAGGCACAGGGCAGTGTGACTGTGAAAAAAAAGGGTATTTGGAGGGATGGGACCTGGATCCCTGGCCCTGAATTCCAGCCAAGCTGAGAGGCCCCTCCTGAGCCTCATTCTCCCCAAATGTTCACCGAGCATCTTCCACGCGACAAGCAGTGACAAAATCCCTGAGGGTACAGGACTGAGCTACATAGGACCTGCCCCGTGGCATCTGCAGTTGGGCCTCAGTTTCCCCACAGTAATAATATTGACCTTGACCAGGCTTCTGTGAATATTAAATGCCAGACAAATCTCTGCAAGGAAAGCTTTGCACACCATAAAGTTACTACTGGAGAAAAAAACAGCCCACTCAGTGTCCCTGCATCCAGCCTTCCAGAGCCCCAGACCAGAGCCAGCAGATCGAGTCCTCACCCAAGAACCGCAGAAGCAGTGGCCAAGCAGGGCCTCCGGGATTGAGAAAGCGAAGCATGCCCCAGTCTGTGACACCAGGAGAAGGTGCTCCAATCCACCCACCTAGGAGGAAGCCCACAATCCTGCTCATCACTGACCTTGGCAGTGGCCAGCTGGGGCTGCCCTCCCTCCAAGCTTAAGCAAAGCCATACCTCCAAGAAGTGGGCTCTAGAAAGGCTCCAGGGAGGGTTGGACCAGTGCTTCCTGGGAGTAAAGTTTTCCTCGTACCACCATCTGCTGCAAACAACTCTTCGACAGCCCGAGTTTGATGGGCCCCTGAGGATCAGGCTTAGCCCAATGCACTGCCTGCTGGCTCTTCTCCATTAGTCCAGAGCTATGCTGCCCAATGCAGGAGCCAATGGCCTCAAGAGGCCATTGCAATTTACATTTACATTCATTAAAATTAAAATAAATTTAAAATCCATTTCTCAGCTGTGCTCACATTTCAAGTGCTCAACACCCACAGGGGGCCAATGGGTCTCTATTGGACAGTACAGACAGAACGTTCCCATTATCACAGAAAGTTCTATTGGACAGCGCTGGACTAGAGGTCCTTTAACATCTCCCTCTTCCCTCCAGTTCTAAAAGGAGGAGCTGGAGGCACTTTAAAGAAGGATCAGAGATCAATTATCTCCTGTGACATTCAAAATCCACTTATAAGTTTAAGGCGCCATAGCCATGGGGGAATGGGAAGAGGGAGACAAAGGTTTACTGGGAACTGTGCCGGCCTGTCCATGGACCACTCATTTGGTCCCCATGATTCTATAAATGGGAGCACCATTCCCCCCAGCCCTCCCCCTTCCTGCATGCCTCCCATCTGCCTTTCCTACAGGGCCCAGCCGGCAGTTCTCACCCAGCACAGAGAGATTCCTATTCCCAAGGACCTGCATTTTAAAAAGCACCCTGGAGATTCAGATCCAGCCACACCCGGAGTCCTTCCCAAGGCCACATGCCCCTCCAGCCTCTGTTCTCTCCCCATCCCTTCCAGCAAAAAGCTTCTCCAAAGAGTGCTATCTCTATTTCTCCATCTCTCATTCTCTTTTCAAATGTACTGGCTTCTGAAAAATATCAAAGTAGTACATGCTCACTAAAAAAAGTCAAAGAACATAGGAATGAGTAAAGTAAAATGTGAAATACCCTCCCTCCTCGCCACCTGCCACCACTCCTTTCCTCAGGGAAGCAGCCTTTGACAGTGAATCCTTCCAGATCTATCTCTAGGCACCTGCAAATATAAAGAGACAGAGCCCCAAGCAGACTTTGGTAGATTACAACAACAAATAAACCAGGGTCACATTGCGCTTATGTTTTGCACTTGCTTTGGTCATTCAGCAGTATCTCAGGGCCTCCTATTGTCAGCACCCACAGCCCTCACACACCCTGGCTTTACGTGTTGCAGAGCGACCCACGAAATGGCTACGCCGCGGTTTATTAACCTGCCCCTTAGTGATGGAGATCTGAGTTGTCACAATTGTTTCATTCTTTCACAAAACGCAGCCATGAACGTTCTTGTCACTCTGTGCTTCTGCCCACGTGCAATTGTTTCTGGCTACCTTCATGACCCACTCCAGTCTCACCTTTCCACCAGCATTCTGCCAGGACAGCGCCTGCCACACCCAACTTTGACAACCAGGATCCAAAATCCAACGGACACCTTTCAGTTCTTTTTCACTCGGCCTCTCGGCAGCATTGTCTCCAGGAGACCACATCTTCCCGGAGAGGACTTTAATGGTCCTCATTGAACCCCACCTCCCAGTATTGAGGCCCTTTGTATTGTCCCTACCCCTAAGCCTGGGCTGGACCTCTGATCTGCCTTACCAAAGAAGAGCAAGTGGCGCTGGCAATTGCAGGCCTACACCTTCAGAAGGCCAGGCAGTTTCTATTCCTGATTTTAAGCCTCTTAGCAAGCTTCCTTAACTGGAAAAGAGCAACCACACTTAACGGTTACTCAACAGGGCATGGGCGATTCTAACCAATGCAATCAGAAAAGAAAAGAGAGGAGAAGCCACAGTATGTTCCTCCCACTAAACTCTTAAGTTCTGCAAGGCAGGAACTGTGTCCTATTTCTCATAGTTTCCAGAGCATCCTAAGGACAGCGTTTAGCATAGAGAAAGCACTCAAATATTTGAGGAATGAATAATCACCCAGATGAGTTCTGAATCCCATTACATGTTCTCAAAGCACCCAGCACTTCTCCTTCAAGACACATATCACAACTTGAATCGTAGTTGGTTCTTAGAAACATTGCAACTACTAAATTGTAAGCTCCATGAAAACAAGGTCTATGTTCTATTCACAGAGCAAACGTACATCTGTCCTAACATGAGCACTCAATATATGCTGCACAGACACATGAAGGACTTGAAAAGAAGCATTTACTAGAAAGCTGCTAAGTTATAATGAATGATTCTTTCCTACTTCTCAGTTGGAAAAATCCAAGGCCCAGAGGAGGGAAGAACGCTGCAGCAGATGCCACACCACTGTGAAGTCTCCCCTGGGGTCCCCTGGGAGGTGGCAGCCGCACACACGGCCTCATCCCACACGCCCCACACGTGGCTCGGTGACTGAGAGAGTGGAGCCCAGGCTGATTCCTCAGAGCCCTCCAAGTAAACACACACCAAGGGGTGTGCCCCAGAAGGCAGGGCACCTTGCTGAAGCTACGGATGACTTCAGAGGAGGCAACTGAAGGCTTTCCTCACATATCCCTGTGACCAGTGCCCACATGAAAGCGGCCGCCTCTGCTTTCCCTCGAAGTTATCAAAGAATTGCTTATGTCTCTGGAAGCGCCTGTTTGGAAAAGGTTCCCCACCCCACCAGGGCTGGGCAGGAGTGCGGCGTCGCCAGGCCTGCCCTTTGGGGAATGATCTGCTTCTCCTCCAGCCCCTGAAGGAACTGGCCATTCTTCACGCGGAGAGTCTGAAGCCGACCATGAAGAAGCAGGCAGCTGCCCAGGATAAACGGAGCGGGGTGACATCAAAGACTCGCTCCGCATTAAACAACTGAGGCCTTCAGCTCTCTCGCAGTTTCTTCCAGGATATTCTGGGCTCCTGCCTCAGTTCTCCCTCAGATGGAATGGCAGATATTTTGTTTTTGAGAGTCTGAATTTTTTCCTTCCTCAGGGAGAGGGAGAGAGAGAGAGGAAGAGAAAGAATGTCTGTGAGAGACAAGCACCACAAAAAGAACATGTGTGAGTGAGGAAGAGAGAGAGAAGTTGGGAAGCCAGCAGGAAGTGCCTGCTTTGGAATCTGACAAGCAACCTAAAAATTCCAGAACTTTCTAAACCAAAGCATGTTGTGAATCCACAGCCAATGAGTGAAACTACAACAACGGAATCCTGAGCTGGGATTCTGGGATTCCTGACTGCCCAGTGCCAGCCGATCTCCTCTGAGGACCACCACACTAACCCCCTGGCCAGAGAGCCACTGCTACTCCCCTTTCTCACACAGATCTGGTAAACCAAGTCAAGGGACCCTCTTCCCTTAGGCACAGGCTCACAGCAGTTCTGGGGGCAGGGCAGCCTCTCTCTGGGCTTGGCCTATCACTGCCTCCTGTGCCCCAGCCTTTGAGGTGACTCCCTCTGCCCTGGAGCAGCCAATCCCACCCCTCATGCCCCCCACATCCCACCATGGCTGAGTACCTGGTCCTGCAGCTGACCCTCCATCCCCCACACAGCAGCAGGGCCATCAAGCCATACAAACTGCTGGGGCGAGGCCCCCAAGTATCTGAATGTGACGCTCCAAGGAGCACGCAGACTGCCCACCCGCCCCACACACCTGTCCAGAGGGACAGGTAGCTCAAATGTGCCGAGAGCTGCTGACTCTTCAGAAACAGTGGGGACAAGGAAAGATCGCCACACTCCAAGGCCTCACCTCACCTGGCCCACAGGCTGCAAAGCCCCTTGCTGGCCACAGCCCCTTGTCAGTCTCCCAGCCCTGCTCCCTCCCAGAGGCCTCCCAGCAAACCCCAATCACCACCCATGCTCACTGACAGTCATGAGCCTGGAGCCTCGGTCAGCTCTTCCCTGCACAAACGCCATGCTCACTTCCCACACCTCTCCCTCACTGTCCCTCAGGTCCTGGCTTAAACGCAGCCCCTTGGCTTAACCATCCTAGTGTATCACACTCATTGCCTTCATGCGAGTCTCACAGGTGCAGATGTCTATTAATGTGCCTGCTCACTTGCGTGTACTGTCTCCTTTATTAGACTGGAAGCTCCCAGAGGCCGGGGTCCAGGTCTCCTTTACTCTCCACTGTGTCCCCAGAGCCTCGCACAGTGAGAGCCTCGCACAGTGAGGGAATTAGTAATGAATAGCTGAGTGACTGGAAGTAAGGGCCTACTTCCAGTTGGGGTCCAGGGAAAGAAAGAACTTACAAGCAGGAATCCAAGGAGAGAAGCTGACTGGAGGAGAGGCTCTCGGGGAGGGGAGGCAGGTGTGGTGACCATTTAATCTATCTATCCATTCATTCATTCCTTCAGCAATAGTGAGTACCTACTATGTGCCTCTGGGAGACCACACTGAAGAAGTTTCACACAGAAAAGGATTCTTGTGTTGGTCCATGGTTCTGCTCTGAGTTTCAAACTCTCAAGGGGACAGTTTGGTCCCTCCCAGCGGCGCCTGAGCTCACTGGTACAAACAGCTTCTTTGAAAAGAGGAGCGCTCTGTCCACCCGCCTTCTCTCTTCTTTCCTAACATCCTCACTAGGCAAACTCCCCTAGCTCCTACGGCCTTGTGGGACACACAGGGGTTGCCTCTTGGTTCAGCTTCTCCTGGGTTTACTAGTTCTTCTACAATGTGACAAGAGAGAGGGGCTGCTACTGAATTCCAGGATGTGCATACGGGCCAGTCAGGGAAAGGAGGGGTTGGTGGAGAGGACTTTAAGGGAGGACAAGACAGTCTTACAATCCTTTACCAGAGACCACATCGCAAAGGTGAACTAACAACTAAAGCCCTCAGGCTAGGACAGCCTTGCCCACCACCCACCATCCTGGGGGACCTAGACCTCTTCAAAACCAGAAGCCCCAGCTGGTTCTTTGCCCCGGCTCAAGCCTCCCCCACCTCTCCTTCCCATTCCTCAGGGGTCAAGAGCGCGCCAAGCCTGGGCTACAAGGCTGGCCTTGGGTGCCCGTGATCCGAGAAGACAAACAACTCCACAGAGAATGCACAGCCGCCAGCAAGCAGAGGCCTAAATGTCTCCACCCAAGTCCTCCCCCAGCCTCAAAGCAAATCATCTTTTAATTCTGAAACACCAAATATTTAATTTATGCTTTACCTCAAATGTCAAGTCCACCTCCCGGCACATAGCTTTGAAGCCACGTAAAAGGAGGCCTAACACTTTCCATATGGTGAAGACATGGGGCCTTTTAATTGTGCCAACTGGTATCATTCAAGGGTAATTCCCCTGGAATCCAGCACTCGGGAAGCAGCTGGGCCTGCCTCCAGTCTCATCACCCAGCCCGAGACGTCCACACGGGCTCCAACTGGGCATGCATTTGCCTCATCTTCCCCAAATATCAAACTGCATGCAGTGCCCCCCTAATCAAATTACCAAACTGCCTTTGATGCAGAGGCAGGCTTTCGGCTTATGTCTTCATGCAGCTCTGCTATAAGAGAACAAAAGGGTGAACCTGGGGTGCAGGGGGGTGGGGGCATTGTTTTAAATAGAGTTGTCTATGCTCATATAAGCACGTACATGGGCACGCCACGTGTGTGTACACAGGTGAGCAGGTTCTGCCTTTCCAAGTGTGCTCCTGTTCGACCCCTCTGGCTCCACCATGCTATTCAGTTCATCTATTCAATTTTTTTTTTTAATTTCACCCTTTATATTTTCCTCACCCAATATTTCTAATGGGTTTCATTTGTAACTGCCTGTTGATTGTCATGTTTCCAACATCCTCCTATATTTATCTCTTTGAGATCATTATGTTTATTTTCATTTCTAATTCTGCTTAGCACATTCACTGTTCTGGCATATAAATTTCAATTATTGTCCTTGTCTCACAGCACTTGCACACCTCATGTTTCTCATTCTTTTTCTCCTCTGAGCTCGTGCTCCCTCGGAGCTCATCGTGGACCCACGGAAAAGGGCAGAAGCCCAGACCTTAGCCTGTATACCTCCCAGTGAGCCTGCAGTGTTTGACGGGGAGGGGAGCAGAGAGCCTCTGATTTTGTAATCTCAGACCCACCAGCCCCTCTTGGCAAAACTCCTGGTACCTCTCTTCTCGGGTTCTATTCTTTTTGAAGAATTATCTGCCATAATCCTGCCAGAAATATGAATATTATCACACTCATTCTGCAGATGAGATCATTAAGGTATACAAGGTAAAATAGCTCATTCCCGGTGACACAGCTCCTGGGGCAGAGTCTGACCTCCCTTGTTTTTGTATGCGGGAGGGCAGGCTTAGTTTACTGGCGGCGTGGTCACCCTCTCACACCACAGGACCTGTCGTGCAATTTGGACCCACCCTGCACACTCGCCAAGCTACTCAGACCCTGCCTGGGAGGAAGGGGGCAAGCAGGGGCCCCTCCCACTTCTGTCTGCCCCACAACCTGCTCCCCGGGTCACCGGGCAGCTGGTCCGCACCCTGCCGCCTTTCTGGGCTACAACTCTGAGGTATGAGGGTTTGCCACACATGGCTTCCATTCTCTTGGAAAATTCTCCAGAGAGGGAGAAAAACCCAGGCCACACTATCTGGCTGGCAACTTTAGATGGCTACGGAGAGGATTAAAATAATGCACGCAAAGCGCGTGACACACACAGACACTTAATAAGTAGTAGTTATCATTGCCATAGTAATCATGCTAGATGGAACTGCTGCTGCTGCTGTGTCCCAGGTCACTTTGGTGAGAGGCTTGGAGCAGCCAGACGGGCCTGGGGCTAGTCAGAGCTCTCGGCCAGCAGGCTGGAGGCCACTCCCTCCTACATCATGATGACAGAAGGACCTGCCAGCCACTCTTTCCGTGCCTGTGGGAGTGACGGAAATCAAACCCAACTGAGGTTGACCACTGCTGCCCTATTCAGAATCTCGGTGTTTCCCAAACTCTTCCCACCTTCCTGGTTGTGACCACTTGCACGATGGCTTGGTTAATATTTTTCTCTGAACTCACTTCAAATTGACTCTCTCTTTCAACTCAGCTTCATCCTTAGCAATAATATCCATGACTCCTGGGTTGGATGTCCTAGTAGTTTTTTTTCTGACAAAAGAAGCACCTCCCTATTACGTTGAAAACCATTTCTCCAGGTGTCCCCTGAAAGCACCGTGCCCGCCCCCCAGCAGCACCGCCCCACGCTCACCCTGACCATCTCTCAGGGCAGAAAGGAGTGCCGGCCTCACCATCCCCACCTCTGCGGGGCCAGTAATGGGGCCAGCTTGAGCCAGGGCTGGTGAGAACCCAGGTGCCTGGGTCCCCATCTCCAAGGACAGCTCTCCAGGAGACAGAGGCTCCCTCCCCCTAAACACGTCTGATGGCTGAGCCCACCCTCCAGCCACCCAACCCATGTCATGCCAATGGCTCTGGGCCTTCCATCTTCAAAAGGGCTTTGAGCAAACATTAAGGTCCCCTGGGCATTTCCCTGAGAGAGGAGGTGAGGAAGAGAGGGGGCCCAACACCAGCCCATGCTGTCCTCAGCTGGGGGAAACCAGGCAACCAAATTCCGTGACTTCACCAAAGCCACAGACTGAAGCTGAGGCCCCCTGCCCACCCGCCCTCACTCCCCCTATGGCAACTTTTACTGGCTCACATTCCTTCTGCTGGGAACGCTACTATTTAATTAAAAACGACGGACTTTTGTTTTCCTCTCCTTCCTTCCTCCTCCCTCCCATCCTCCCGGACTGGATGCCAAGGAGACCCACCAAAAACATGCGGGTAACATTTGTTATGGCTTTGAAGATAAAAGTCAATTGAAGTAAGCCCTCCCTGTATTTCAAGTTTCCCCTCTAGCATGGAGCAAGCTGCCTGGCAGTTTAGGAAAGGGGGTGGGGGGTGAGAAACAACAACAACAACAAGAGGACTGCAAATAAAATGTCATTTTGCAGGAATACTTTGTAAAAATAAACAAGCTGAAAAAAACCCCAAACTTGATTAATGGAAATCCACTCCATTGGCCTCTGTCTTGAGCTGCAAATGCATTTGTTCATATGGCTAAATTGGATCATTTTCCTTGGGCTTTAAATATTTATTTAGGTAGGTCAAAAACTAGAAATGGGCGAGGGAGGAGGGGAAGTTTGTAGTTCTGTTTTTAAAGGGCCCAGCTGCAGCGTCCCCCACCCCCCAAGGCTTGACCTTTACTAGGGGACAACAGCTCCAATTCCAACCCAGCCAAGGGATGGAGAGACATGGAGGAGAAGCAGCCCCCAGCTGAGCAGTGGCATGGAGGAGGCAATGGGAGATTCTCCCAGACCCAG